>JAYKAV010000358.1:40951-117772 GCA_035582835.1 Phoebastria nigripes | reverse complement strand
CCCCCCCCCCCCCCCCCTTTTTGTTACATATCTGGATTGTGCTTTAGCTCCTTCAACCCCTTCAAATTTAAAAAAAAAAAAAAGTATTCCTTTCTTCTTGTTTTTTGTTCAGTTGATCTTTGTGAGACCTTAGGTGAACCCAAAGCATACGCGATTGCTTTTCAGAAATCAAGAGCGGATCAAGATCACTTTCTAAGGATAACCTCAATGTCCTGGCCAAGGCTTAGATGCATGCCAAGGAAGGAGTACCACATACTTAGCCTTTTCTGATACTTCTCCTCAAGCTACTGGTCACTGTCAGAGACAGGAAATTGAGCAAAAAAGTCCTTGGACTGGAGGTTTTCCAGAGATTTATCACTTGGCTGAATCTGAGCAAGTTTTCACAGGTTTGATAAAATTTCATGCGAGGGGTATGAATTAACTCTTCTGACTGATGTCAGCTGCCACCTCGGAAGCGTGAGGTCAGGAGAGGTTTACAGTAAGACTGCCAGGCTTCACGTAGGTAAAGCTGTATATTGCATCTGCTCTCACTATTAGAAATGACTGCATCATTTCCCAGAAAAACTAATTGGACACAGGCATCACCCAGCATGAAAAATTTCCTAAGATGAGATCTTTCTGTGCTCTTTCTTTCTCTGTGGAGCAGAGTGAGCACAACAGTGCTAGCGGGAGCAGGGGATGCCACAGTCTCAGGGTGCTCACTGATTAGTCACACTTGTCAATACTGGATCTGGTCTCCTTTGATGGTATCTTCATCACAGATGACAGCACAGACAACACAAAATCTTTTTTAGATGAAATCTGAGAGTTTATGCGGCCATCTCAGACCAATTTTCTGCAACCGTAGGGTCAGGTCGCATGCTTTGACATCTCCCTGCCCCTTGTGGGCTGCATTAATTCCGCATCCACAGCTCCTGGGCTGGATGAATTCAGAGCAGGTGCAATGTATCTGCGCCTTTCCCTAAATGCACAGAGTAGCTCAGGACTAAGTACTGGACCATTTGGACACTGGACCCCTATGCAAATCCATATCAGTTATTCCTTGTCTCCTGGAAAGAAAAGACAGCAGTTGTATTGAGGCCTCCTGTTGCCTGCGGCTCACATGACTCCAATTTGGCCCGTCTTGGATTTGGGGAAAGTATGATCTATTATTTTTATACAAACAGGCTTGTGAAAAGAAAAACACATGGTCATCAAACTACAAAAGCCCTTTATTTCATAAAAAACACGTATGACTCACGGAGAATGTTCACCATAGATTCTCTTTTGTATTCAAAGCCAAACTGAGTTTCTATTAAATGTATTTTATTAGCAACATCTGACTCTCATGTGAGCTACTCAACTAAGAAAGGATTTTTTCCCCCCTTAGGTTAATTGTGCTTTCCATTGCATTTAAAATATCATGTTTTCATTATAATGAGATTATGTTAATGTTCTGAAATTCAGATCAGTTAGTCCATGTCAAAAAGATAATATAAATAAAGCATACAAGCTTGCTTCTATTTTCAAGCAAAGTATCAATCAATATCAGTATAACTAATCATCAGCAGCCTGTACTCTAGAAATCATTTCAGTTTGACAATTCAGAATTTTCTGGATGGGTTAATAGGTAATGTATGGGATTCATACGATGCATACATGTACAAGAGAGAAAGAGAGAGAGCAAGCTCTTTTCCCATTCACACATTAATTCTGGTTCTAATGGCTTTAGTTTTTCAGATGAAAGCTGAGAACCTTTGAACTTCTCATCATATGCACAAGATTATTAATAAATGAACCATCAAGAGGTCATATTTCAGAGAATAAAGGTCAAATAAACAGTGCTAGAATGGTCTGCACAATTTGGTTTCATTTGGGGGTAAATTTGGATGTTTTAGTTTGAATCTAGAACACATAATTTCTGCAACTATTTTAAATGTTGCTAATTTCTCACTAAATAGTAATAGTGTTGAAACAAGGCTAGAATAACTAGCTCATCAATGGTAAGCTATTTTGTGCATGCTGCCACATTTTACATACTATACATATATATAAAACATATATATATATACATATAGGCATAGGCATATAAGTAGTTGCTTATCATTGGTGGCAGTTCAATGTTCTGTCAAAATCAAGCTTGGCACAGATTATTCTGGGTCACCATCACTAGAGAAAATAATTAGAAGATGCTATCTTAAAGCATTAAAAAATCAAAGGGAAAGTTGCCAAATAATGAGATTAGGTTTAAAATCACGAGAGTTAAAATTGTTAAGTTTTTCTCTGAACTCCTGAAAACTAAATGTTTATGTTTTTCTAATGAAACCAGAGACTCTGGTTTATACCAGATTATATCTGGTAATAACATAGCTCTGGGAACCGAAGTTTTGGGAAAGGGCTGAACATCTCAAGATCTACAAAAAGCCTTGCAGAGCTGAACACTGCCATCTATCTATCTTTCTTTTTGTGGCTTTTCAGTGTCTGTCTGCTGGAGATACTCTAAGCAGGCAATACGACTGTCCATTGACTTTGCTCGGAGGTATTGCTCTGCAGTCCAGACCAGTGTGTGGGAAATGGTGTGACGAGGCCTGCCTAAGCTTCAAAACTGAACTACTGTTCCAGCCTAAAATATTAATCTAGATGTATCCTATGTTGTGGTGACTACTTTCTCTAATCTTGTCTTGCTATTACTATAATGTACAAAACCACATGACAAGCAGAATGGAAATAATGCTGCTAATTAATAAAGCCATATATTAAGTGGCTCTGGAAGCTTTGTATTTCTCTAAATTCTGGTCTTTAAACATCATACTTAAATGTACAACTATGTGAATAGTTATATTTTTTTAAAATATTAGAATTGGGCATGAATTAGTGTTGACTAGTGACTTAAGATTCAAAAAATAACTAGTCATTTATGGGTGAGGAGTTAGGAGATTGCTAAGCATTTCCTGATGATCAAGCCCTTTGAAGGCATCTCTGTCTCCTTTGACCTCTCTCCCCTTGGACCAAGTTAATCCTTCCTTAGCAGGCACATTGCTCGCTATGATATGTACCAATTCCACTCCTCTCCTCCTGTCTCTCCAGATTTAGTAAAGCAAAGATTGAGGTATCCTCAGGATACCTCAGAAAGGTATCCTGTTGCCAGAACAGACTTTACTCCATAGAATTTTCTTGCAGACAGCAATTTCATTGCCAACAACCTCTTATTTCTTCACAGGTAGACTTTCCTTACTAGTACCTAGATATTACGCTGACAGGTTTATTGGCTATGCCCAGGATGGTGCAGTGGCAGCACAGATGAACAGCAGGGCAAAAGTATTTCTGGACAGATGTAATAAGAAAGTAAGAAAACAAATACAATTGAAAGGGAAAGCTGCTGTTTAAATTACAAAAAAGTATTTAAAAAAATACTCTTCTGGCACAGTTTATGCTGAAGTAGCACAGCCTGTGCCTTGCAGTTGTGTGACACAAGAAGCACACAGTGCAGTGGCTCTGTGTCCACGTCCAATTGCTCCTCCTGGGGAAGCGGGCAGAGCGTGAGTTCTCCAGAAAAGGACCATCAGAGAGCATAAATATCATAACCTGATGGAATCCTGAAGAGGTATGTGGGTATTTTAAGAGCCTGAAAGCGCAGCTGTCCCCAGACTGCATGGAAACCATGCACAGGTCATGAGAACGAGACCAAGGGCTCCAGTTGTTGGCATTTATATAGACTTTCAATCCAGCATAAGGGGGTAATCTGAATGTTTGTATTCTCAGAGGGAGAGGAAGACCTAACACGGTTCTTTTAGCAAAGAGAGAGGAAAGAAAAAGGAGGTGTGAATGGGTAGGCTAAAGCAGCAGAGAAGGCAGTGTTGGCTGCCTGGGAAAAGCAAAGTGCCTCACCACCTAGACAAGGGGAACAGGGTGTTATTTGTTGCTGCTCATCACTGTGTGACTTTGCCTCGTTCTTGTATTGAACTGTGAATTGACTGAATATGCAGCTCAGCACTAGGAACGCTGTGGAATTCACTCTCGTGACTGTCAAGAGACAAGATCAGTCTGTGATATTTCTGGCAGATCCAATATTACACTATGGCATGATTACAGCATGCCAGTAGTATCCCGATGGTGTTATTTTCATGCAGCCACCCCAGAAGTATGTACAGACGGGAATGACTTCCCAGAGCTGAGATGTTGAGAAAGGAGCTGCCATTTCTCCATCTGCCTGCCCCTATCGTGTTACTTGAATTCCATCACCGAAGATGAGGCTGCCATGAGCTAGCACCGTGTCACGATTACGCTGCTGTAAATGTCATTGCACTGGTTCACGGCAAGACTCATGAAAGACAAACATGTATAGAGATAAGTACTTAACTTTTCTTTGTGCCTTGGAAAAAACTTCCTCCGGTATTTAATCTTTTGAGCCCGTTTGTGCTCGCTTACTTTCAAAAGGATCTTAAATCTTTTTATATAAAGAGATATGGATGAAGCAGTAAGTTTGCAGGCAATAACGAGCTATCTACAGACATTGTGGAATTCCTGTCATGTGCAGGCTAGTCACCAAGTTGTTCAAAACCTGATTGCCTGAGGAAAGGTACTTGCCTTAGCAGAGCTCTTCAGGATGTGAACTGAGCTGCTTCAGCTTTGCAAAACCTTCCTGCTCAGAGTTCTTAATCATATATGTAAATTGGCCAAACTAGTTTTGCTCATAGCTGAGCCAGGTTCAAACAGGGTTTCAGAAATGCTGATGATGTTGATCTCCAAAATCTTGTCAAGAGCATGGAGTATTATTTAGATCGCAGATTCATGAAGGAAGAAACAGTTTTGTTATGAACTTGGGCAGTACTGAACATAGCAGGATCTTCCTCAGTCATGGAGGAGTACAGTCAACAGTGCAATATGTACAACATGAATTTCAGGTAATTTTACTGAGGCCAGTGAAATTATAGCAGATTAAATTAAAGGAGATTAAAACATGGAGGTTTTTTTTCCAGTATATCTGCAATCTGCATGAAGATACAATAATTCAGATATGGACATCTTAATCTTTTTTTTAATATACTGAAGTGCTCTGAAAGAACACAGGTAGCTGAATGGATATGAAAGGAACCTGGCATCTTGGTTTGTACATACTCAAATCTTAACCAAGGGAAAGGGTAGCAGCACTACGAATTTGCCCATTAATTTAAATTTAACTTGAAGATTTGATCCTCTAAGGCTGGGTGCAGTGCTAACAAGTGATAGTGGTTGAGCTGGTGAAGTTGAGGTCTTTCTGATAGGCTATGACTTGTCTAGAAGCTTCCTGGCTTACCTGAGAAGAAAATAGAGAAAAGTAGAGGGCTGTATCACTGACTTCCCTCCCTGTGTTACGGGTCGTGAGAGAGCTCCTTGCTGCTGGATGGACTCACTTTGACACCTGCTTCTGCCAACTGCCACGCTGGGTATAACCAAAGGAAAGGACAGGTGAGGTGAGGGAAGGACAGGTTATTTTTCTTCTACTGGTGCATGTGCAAATGTAGGAGAAATTGTGAAAAGTCTGAATTGCTTTCCTGCCTGCCTAGCTTCTGTTGTAGACAGCTATACAGATTGGGAAGAAAATCTCAGTCTAGCTCTTAATTATTACGGATCAGGTGTTTCCCTCCCTGTAAAGAATGGGTTGGTTTGCTGTTATGCAGATGTGTCCTGTCTGGGTGACCTTCTTTTTGGTCTGGCTTCCTTTGAAATTTATCTTTAAAGAAGATTTCGATATAATGTCTCATATTATCCTGCCATTTAGAAATTGCATCCAAAAAAAGAAAGTTTCTGTAGTCTCTTGGCAAGTTTATAATGTTTACACTTTTGACTTGTTGGTCTCATTAGTAAGTTTGTGCATATATATATATATGCACACACACAATATATTTGTGTTTGGTCTATAAACCATCATACTGTTGTAACATGAACACTAACTCCTGAAACAGGTTCTGTGTGCCTTGCACCCAGACTTAAGAAAGATGGGGACAAACTTTTTAGCAGGGCCTGTTGTGACAGGACAAGGGGGAATGGCTTTAAACTAAAAGAGGGTAGATTTAGACTAGATATAAGGAAGAAATTTTTTACAATGAGGGTGGTGAAACACTGGAACAGGTTGCCCAGAGAGGTGGTAGATGCCCCATCCCTGGAAACATTCAAGGGCAGGTTGGACGGGGCTCTGAGCAACCTGCTCTAGCTGAAGATGTCCCTGCCCATGGCAGGGGGGTTGGACTAGATGACTTTAAAGGTCCCTTCCAACCCAAACTCTCCTATGATTCTATGAAATATTTTGTAATATCTGCTTGATTAGCATAGTTATATAAAACCAGTAAAACTAAGGTTAACAGTACTGTTCTGCAACTGCTTGAAGGAATCAAATGTCTGGCATCCTCTCTGCAAGCAGGTAATACACATCTGAAGAGAGTTGAATCATCTGGCAGCTGGCAGGTCATGCCCACCTTAATAAGCTAGAACAGACTAGTTCTGACATGTGGAATGAGGAAGCAACCCTTTGGACCTAACTGGTCTTGAACCACAGGAAAAGCATGTAGAAATGCCAGTGATTTGCAACAGAGCTTAAGGAAGAAAGAAGAGACCCACTTCTGTTCTGGCTCCCCTTATCAAACATCTTGACCTCAGAGACTAAGAAAACATAAAAATCTGCAGTCACCAGAGCCAAAATCATGGCATCAGGCTTGACTAATATGTTTGATTAATGCATCACTCAGTTGTTAACAGATAGATTGCCTATTAGTAGCACATAAATAAATTACTGTTTGATGTTGGTAGCTGTCTCAGAATACTCCCATTATGACTGTACCTAGTTACCTAACAAGAACAGCTGCAACACTGCCTTAGCATCATACCTGGCAGTTAAAATATAATCGTTTAGCAAAAAAAAAACCCAAACATAATCAAAAGTYTTAGAACTTCCCTGAATTTATTATAGTCCTTTGCTTTATGTTTTTCCCCCTTGTGGTTTGACTTTGGCTGATTAGAGAGGTACTAATAGGAGGCTTTCCCTTGGTGTCATCAGAATAGCCACAAGAGCATTGACATAACTAATATGTTGTTAAAATCTATCAGCAAGTGTAACCTTTCATTATGTCACAGCTGAATAAAATATTAACATACTTTGTATGTGTATCTGTCTAGGTATATGATGCTCATTTATGATATTTTTCTTCTCTTCTAAGAAAAGATAAGAACTCTCTTGTGAAAGCAAATGATGTCATCTACCAGGGATTGGTTATATCTTAAATTATTTCTTCACCATTGACCTTTTATAAGCTTTATAAGTAGGATTTGCACACTAGTCTCCAAAGAAACAATTCCTTTCATGAAAATTGCTTATGAATGGTATGCGGGGTGAATGTGTATGTATCAGTCCAGGAAAGGGTTCCAATCTTCCAAAAGAACCATACTAATGAGTGTAACGCCTTATAATTAGATGCTATACGTGCTTGTAAGATTTGGTATAAATCTTCAATATTTCTCAAATACTACCAAATGGAAAGATATCAAGATTATCTGAATAACAAGCTCCGTTAGTGCTAGTATGATATTTTCCCACTCAGCTATTCAGTAAGAGTACCACAGAACAAGTTTATGCAAAACTGATTTGTGAATATATAATTTGAAAGCTGCTAGAATTGGTGATGGAAGATTTTACATAGGGAGCCCATCTTCCATATTTCAGCCACTTCCAGTATTCCTGATGCAGAATTGATTTGGTAAATTTGGTAGGTAGTATTTCAGTGTTAATACCTGAATAGGCTAGTCTTGCTGCAGAGTCATACCTAAGCAGCTTTACACCTGCATCTGCTAAACATTGGTTTCTCATTTTCCTCTGATTAATATCACTGCCTTCATGTACTCAGTAGAGCAGAGCATTAAGATTACAAAAAAAAAAAAAAAGCAAAATGACTAAAAATAGTTTACTTCTTTCTTACCTTTGAAGTTACATGTTCCAGTGTAAAAGTAATACTGAAATGGTAAATATGAAACATCAACCTTGGCAGGTCTTTCACAACTGTATTTCTTATACATTGTTTTGGAGAAAGAATTTTGCAATTCAAATATTTTGGCACAGGTAGTAATGGAATTATGACTTGATTGAGACATATGGTAGCAAGGAAAAGAAGAACAAATAATGTCTTGAATGACTAGTGCTTGAATAAATCTTACATACATATTTGCTAATTGTAGCCATTGTAGTTGTATCCACTCTCAGTTTATTTGCTTTGTACACATACCTGTAGCACGTCTGCCTAGAAAAAATTTAATTGATATTTGGATTGGAAGTCTTTGTGAAAATTCTTCATGTAGGTAGGTTAGTGTCTCAATATTGGGACAAATGTGCTCAGTGCAGGCAAGATTTTTCTGCTCTGTGGAAGGGCACCGCAAACAAGTAAGGAAACTGAGGCAAGCATCCTGTCTTTCTTTGTTGTGCTGTGGCTGCCATAGGCACAAGGACTGCTCCCTACCGCAGGCTGGAGGATCCAAGGTAGGAAGGGCAGGGACAGGGGATCTGCTGCATGGGTCAGGCTTGCTCTCTAGAGCCATTGAAATTATTTTTAATAAAGAGTTTTACTATTGAAAATGGCCTTTTTCTCTCCAGAATTATTTATATTTGTGTGAAAAACTGTGCCATGACTTCTTGTTTACTAGAACCCTTATTTGCCAGAAAAAAAGTCCCTTTATGTTTCCCCTCTTCACAGGCATTAAACAACCTAGGAAAAACATCCAAGCCAAATAGCCATTTTTCAGTTTGGTGTTTTTTTTTTTTTCCCATGTAAAAGTAGTCTCTGTTAAAAGAGCTTTTAAAATCTTCAAGGAAATGTAATTCTCATTTTGCCTCTAACCCACTGGGATGACACTGTGTGAGAGAGATCATGCAAAGAGTTTGTGGGTTGTGAGAGAAGTGAAGAGCTAACTACAACTGCTAATGGCAGCCAGGGTAGCCGTGCCCATTCTGCATGCCTACATATACCTGTAACATGTCTGCACTATTTCCATTGACAAATTATTATGCCTGGGGGGAAGAAAAATGCCCCCAGGAGTTTTGGCCAAAGTAATGCTCTTCTAGACATTGCCTTACTGAAGGCCTGTACATTAAAGCTGCAGTTTTCCCCTAAAAGTAGTTTAACATCAAGGAGCTTAATTCATAATCTAAAGAGAAAACCCAAGGTCTTGATCCCATGCTCATTAAAGCCAGCAGGAGTTTTGCCAACGTTTTGAGTAGGAACAGGTTCGTCTGCAAGCGAGTCTACCTTCCCAATGACTCCTTCATTTCAAACATCTGTCCCCTTTTTTATTTAGCTAGGAGGTTTCTGTGAAGACTGCTTTTGAATTCTATCTTTCTTGTAAAACCTTAAAGAACTCACCCAGCTAGGTCAAACTACAGTGAAGAGCTTTTTGAATTATCAAACTTGTGGAAAAAAAGAAAAACTAGCTAATTTTAAAATGTCTTAATACCCTGAAACATGCTAAATGAAAGTATTATGTGAATGATTATACCTGATATACAGGTATATTCTGAAAGTCACTTTAATGCAATGCTATCTTTGCTTCCTCTGTAACATACTGATCATAATTCAATTCCTTTAAAAGAATTTATTGTTCCATATGACTGCTGTAGTAGATAGCTTTACAATTCTATTATTCCARCTGGAGCATCCAACTTGGTGCGAGATGCAATAGTTTTGAGTGAAGACTGTGTCTTTTCTTATTTAGACATCAGCAGTATTGTGCTGAGCTGCTCCCATTGCTCTAAGGTTAAAGCCTGTTTTGTGAAGGTGGCTTTTCCGTGCTCTTTTGTAATCGTTCTTTTCTTGGTTGTTATGGAGATAAAGCTTATACAGTCCCTTTTCTGCTTACTTTATCATGCTCCAGGTCCAATAGCACAGTAAACAACCTATTAGGCAACCTATTTATCTATGTCAGTGCTGCGAGTTCAGACCTCTATTATTTAAAGTATGAATCTTTTTTCAGGTAGGTTTGTCTGGAATTGATTCAATTTTTTTTCCAGCGCTAGCTTTTGTGGGATTCTTAAAAAGATCAGGAAAACTGTTTTAGTAAATATGTCTTTTCCCCAAAACAACAGTGTCAGTTGTCAGCTGAGCTTGTGTTTCAGCTATTAAGTACAACATTACCCAATCTAATATTTTGCACATAAAATAGTTGATAACACATAAGGTGTTTCAGATTATTTTCTCATGAACCTCAGTGAACTAAAGTGTTTCAAATCTTCTTCTTTTCTACTAGCTCATTATAGTTAATATTTATTTGAAAGCCTGTCTATGATTCAAAAAAAAATAATGGCAAATGATAAATTACCTTCCTTCTCTGCATTTCCCACTGCCAAATTAGATGTCGTTTTCTGACCCACTAATCGCTCAGATTTGCTATATTCCACTGAAGAATCAATTCTGAGGAGGTCAAGGTCCTTATTGTTAAAGATTTTTTTTTTTTAAATTTAGATGACATTAGCCCTGTAAAGTACCTATGGAAGTGTCACGAATTATCTACAGGGATTCTGAATCCATCTATGCTTCCTACCTTGCAGAGAAATGTCGCGAGTCAGAAATTACTTGGTTCCTGACCGTTGCCTCACAGGAGGTGCAGCTGAGAGGTGGTCTTTCCTGTGAGCTAGGCTTCCTTGCTGGGCTTCACCTCCCACCGCAGACTGCAGCCACCCCGCGGTGCCTCCCCTCACCAAAAGGCTCTTCCATCCTGGGAGAGGCAGCCGGACACCATGCCCAGCCTACACTGGACAGCATCGGTATTAAACAAGTTTGGGGGTGTGTTTGTGATGAAATCCTAGCTCTCTGCAAGGGAGAATTCAGTTCTCAAACACTGCTTTGGAGGGAGGTTCCTGTTGAAAACCTCAGGTTTGTAATTCCCTATATCCTCAGTTGCACAGGTAAAACTTCTGCTGCACTGAAACGTCTGAACATTTAACTGCATTCATAAATTGCTGGAGAGTTTTTGTTCAAGAAAAAAAGCATTTCTGGCAGCTATAAAATAAGATACATAGAATATCTTCACGGCTGTATTCTGCTCTTCAGGGACCCCATTAAGCATAAAACATCAACCTTCCTCACTTCCTGAAATTCGTTAAATATAAAAAGAAATGATCCTGGGAAATGCGTTGGGAAAGAACTCTGCTTATGGAAACATAGCATTAGATCATCTTATTATAACTCTTGGGGGGAAAAAAAAAAGCAAACCACAACCTTTTTAGCTCTCTCTTTTGCTCCATTCCTGTAACTTCCATCATGGATTATTCTATTGTGAGACTTAATCCTGTAGGTAAAATGACTCCTCTTACTGCTGTACTGACTTGGGTATATTGCATTATGCAGTAATTTTCTTTTAATCCTTATCAAATAAAAGACGTGCTAGGACAGTTTTGTTAAACCAGCTATCTATTAGAGCTTTATTTTTCTTCCAGKCAATATCGGCAATGGTGATTTTAGGAAACTTTTCCGTGACACCTCAACAATGAACATGCAATATGTTGTCTACTGCTTACAACATAATTTCTTTTTTTTTTTTTCTCTAGAGAAATTTAATATAATTTGCAGATACTAGTGAGACTGTGAGGACAACTATCTTTATTTTTAGCATCAATTTTTCAATCTCCATAATGTCAAGGGAGGGAGTTCAGTCTTGGGGTGGGATTCAGTGGAGTTGTGTCTGAGTAAATCAAGGCTGAGTCTAGTGTAATAATGTTTAGTATTATATTACAGTCTTGTAGTTTTGGGGTGGGGGGTTGKGTTTAGTATTATATTACAATCTTATGGGTGCTCATAGAGGATGTAAAGCAGCCAGTCCTGCTTTGTCACCACCATATCATGAGATTGTATAATGGGGGAAAAGGCAGGGAGAGATGTACAGTCCCATCTACCTTCTTATAAATTTATGTCTCTGTCCTGGTTTCAGCTGGGATGGAGTTAATTATTTTTTCCTAGTAGTTGGTATAGTGCTATGTTTTGGATTTAGTATGAGAAGAATGTTGATAATACGCTGATGTTTTTAGTTGTTGCTAAGCAGTCTACCAGTCAAGGACTTTTCAGCTTCCTATGCTCTGCCAGGTGCACAAGAAGCTGGGAGGGAGCATAGTCAGGACAGCTAACCCAGCTGGCCAATGGGGTATTCCATACCATGTGACACCATGCTCAGCATATAAAGCTGGGGGAAGAAGAAGGAAGGGGGGGACGTTCGGAGTGATGATGTTTGTCTTCCCACGTAACCGTTACGCGTGATGGAGCCCTGCTTTCCTGGWGGTGGCTGAACACCTGCCTGCCGATGGGAAGTAGTGAATGAATTCCTTGTTTTGCTTTGCTTGTGTGCACGGCTTTTGCTTTACCTATTAAACTGTCTTTATCTCAACCCACGAGTTTTCTCACTTTTACCCTTCCGATTCTCTCCCCCATCCCACCTGGGGGGAGTGAGCGAGCGGCTGTGTGGGGCTTAGTTGCTGGCTGGGGTTAAACCACGACAGTCTCTGTACAACATACTTACATACATATGTGTATGTATATATGTACTTATGTATGTACTCTTTTTTACCCCTGAGGCAAGAAAACACAGGCATTTTTTTTCAAATTTGAGCCATAGTTAAGTCCTCAATTCCTTGTTCAGGACTTCGTGGTGGATTGACCTTGGCAGGGTCACCTTGCTACTTAAACCCAATACAGATTTAAAATGCCATTTCTTTAACATTTTTAAAGTGGACATAGTACTTATATAATTGCCAGTCTTGGATTTCTACATATTAGCACCTACTTATGCTCTTCTTATGCTATCCCAAAAAGCACACTTCAGCCCTAACTGGGTGGTACTATCTCTGACAGAGGTGGCAGCTGGTCTTTCTGCTTGTATTCAACCCTTGATCCCTCTGCAGAGAGTGGCACCAGCAGAGCTCATGCTGGAGTTGTAAGCATCAGTCTTAGTGATAATGAGCAAACTTGGTATGTTATGTCTGCTCTCCCGTGAGCAGGGTCTATGACTCCACTTTGTCCTCTAGGGAGTCAGCAACTCTCAATAAATATTAGCCAGTAATAAGGCATTATCAGTCAGGGCTCATCGTTGACTGGCATTGAACCAAAGGAATAAATGCAAGTTGAAGCTGATTGATAATGACTAATCTCAGCACCATCTGTCAGTGGTACATCTGTCCAAACCCTGTGGTTCTGCATCTTGTCTAGCACCACTTCGGATGGGGCCGAGCTGCCAACTTTGCTGCATCTTGGCTTAAGAAAACAACCCTTCAGGAATGAGCTGCTGTACTGCTAAAAGATTCCTGCTGTTGAGATGCTAGTGCATACCATATACAACCATTTCAGCAAATTCCAACTTTGTTCTCTATCAACAGTTATGTAGAAATATTTCACTGAAATGAATTGCCATACAATACATCAGCCTTGTCATATCTCCTAGACTCCCTGACTGCACAGATTAATCTTGGAGGGAGAAACATATTCCCATGCATTTACTGTTTGTGGAATCTTATGTAGAGAGAATGCATGATGGTAAGGTATATGGTTTAGTCATCTCACTTGAGGGGTGCATATTTCTCAGGGGTGATGAAGCAATGAATAAATTAGGTTATATCAAGTGAATACTAATAAACATTACCCCACCACCACATATGCAGCGTAAGTTGTGTCTTACAGAAAGTATTTAAGAAATACTTCAAAATTCTACAAAATGTTCTACTTTAATTCTTCAAGTTACAAACCCAGGTTATCTTAACACAGCCTAGGAAAGAGAAAAATAACTATGCTTAAAATGCCTCTGACAGCTTTCTCATACACTAGAGTGTCACAAGCTTAAATCTGAATTGCAAAATCTACCAGAAGAAACAAATGTTGTATTGGCATCTCTTGTCAGAGCTGATTTTTAAATCCTACTGATAGACTCATCTATCCAGGCTTTTATTCTGTGGAGGAAGAGCACCTTTTAGCCCTCTTGTTCACAAATCTCAACTATCTTCTTTTCCTACCCTTTTCCATAGGCCAGCAGAGTGGCCTGTCTCTYCTCCGGTAGATCAGCTTAGGGGGCATCGGCGATCTGCAGGTGGGAAGCATGCCAACCTGTGGAGCTCCTCTGAGGACCCCACCAGGGAACAACCCCTGGCTGCAGGGCCGTACCTCAGTCTTGCTCCTGCTTGGCGACATCTGTAGTGTGGTCACTGCAACCCACTGACCAGCTGTATGCGGTGTAGAGAGTCAAAAAGCAGAAGAAAGGTGCAGCGTTATACCACATAAGCATCCAAAGATATTTTCCTGCTGAGGAGTCAGCTGCCTGAGTCTGAAGTTTGGTGTGAACTTGGTAGTCTTATTTGGGAGAAAAAACTACATGTGCAGTAGACTAATGGAAACAAAAGGAAACAAAAGGAATGCATATCTGCATTTCTAGTTGTCTACAGCAGACATTTTCTACCTCCAGTTGCAACAAATGTCATTAACATAAAGCTACATTTAGCTTTAATGTGAGATTTAACTTAGCCAGCTTGGGCTGCACAAAATGAAATGTTTAATAGGACTCAACTCTCAGAGAGCTGGTTGGTGCTTTTGAATAGATTTCAGTGTTTCAAGGTAGTCACTTAAAAACCAAGCCACCTGAGTACACTTGTCTTTCTCTGAAAATAAGTCTAGATTAATGAGGGAGAAAGAGTGCCTTTTTTCATAGCTTGGTTCTGGTAAGTGCAAATATTCTGAGAGCACAGGCACAGGAGACCTATATGCACATTTATGGGGATTGTGAGATCTTCCATAATTTAATGAAGTCATCAGCGAGACTGCTGCAGAAAAGGTTATTTTTATGGAAAAAATACTTTCGCTGTTTCAGCACCCTGTCACTGATCCATGAACTTCTTTTTTAACAGGAAAATTTAGTGTCATAATTGATCCTTATGCTGATAGTTTAGGGCTGAAACATGAAAATAATAACACATAATGAGGCAGTCCTGAGTGAAAATATTCAGATAAACAAATGTGATGTTAAACAGCTCTCCATTAATTCTAGATTTCCACAGAACCAGCATGCAAACACTTAATTGCTTCTGAGCCATAAAGCTCTTCATAGCAACCGAAAGTCAAAAGAATTTTTTCATTTCATTGTAACTTTTTTTCTCCTGAAAGCTTTTTGTAACAGCTCACTTTCTTTCCAAGAAAAAAATATATGATCCTGGTTTTAGTTCAGTTTAAATGAAAAACAGCTCATTGCCATCCTTTCTGACAAAGTTTAGTTGTCTCCATGTGAACTAGTTGTTTAGACTCTAGTTGAAGTGAATGAAGGTTTAAGTGTAATTTGTGATATTTGGGTATCTGATACATCCATATGAGGCTAACAAATACAGCACAGAGCCAATGGAAGGTCTGTGTACTGGGTTTGCATGGCAAGGTTTTGGTAGTGGGGCGGCTACAGGGGTGGCTTCTGTGAGAAGCTGCTAGAAGCTTCCCCTATGTCTGATAGAGCCACTGCCAGCCGGCTCCAAGATGGACCCGCTGCTGGCCAAGGCCGAGCCCATCAGTGATGGTGGTAGTGCCTCTGTGATAACATATTTAAGTGGAAAAAAAACCCAGCAACTGCAGCCCGAGAGAGGAGCGAGAATATGTGAGAGGAACAACTCTGCAGACACCAAGGTCAGTGAAGAAGGAGGGGGAGGAGGTGCTCCAGGTGCTGGAGCAGACATTCCCCTGCAGCCCGTGGTGAAGACCATGGTGAGGCAGGCTGTCCCCCTGCAGCCCATGCAGGTCCAYGGTGGAGCAGGTATCCACCTGCAGCCCGTGGCCGGAGCAGGTGGATGCCCAAAGGAGGCTGTCACCCCGTGGAGAGCTCATACTGGAGCAGGCTCCTGGCAGGACCTGTGGACCCAGGAAGAGAGGAGCCCACGCTGGAGCAGGTTTGCTGGCAGGACTTGTGACCCCATGGGGGACCCACGCTGGAGCAGTGTGTTCCTGAAGGACTGCACCCCGTGGAAGGGACCCACGCTGGAGCAGTTTGTGGAAGGACTCACGTTGGAGAAGTTTGCGGAGGACTGTCTCCTGTGGGAGGGATCCCACGCTGGAGCCGGGGAAGAGTGTGAGGAGTCCTCCCCTTGAGGAGGAAGGAGCGGCAGAGACAACGTGTGATGAACTGACTGCAACCCCCATTCCCTGTCACCCTGAGCTTCTGTGGGGGGAGGAGGTAGAGAATTCAGGAATAAAGTTAAGCCCAGAAAGAAGGGAGGGGTGGGGGGAAGGTGTTTTAAGATTTGGTTTTATTTCTCATTACCCTATTCCGATTTGATTGGCAATAAATTAAGTTAATTTCCCCAAGTCGAGTCTGTTTTGCCTGTGACGGTAATTGGTGACTGCTCTCTCCCTGTCCTTATTTTGACCCACGAGCCTTTTGTTATATTTTCTCTCCCCCATCCAGCTGAGGAGGGGAGTGATAGAGCGGCTCAGTGGGCACCTGGCATCAAGCCAGGGTCAACCCACCACAGTCTGTTTATCTCTGGAGTGGTGGGCAAAGGCCAGGAAGACCATTTCTAATAGCACAAACCACATTGGTGTGGACAACTGAATGGAGTCCATGCTGTCAACTCTGGAGAAACTTTCTAGGCTCCAAGGAAAAAGCCCCTCTCCTCCCACCCCCCACCCATGCCATTGCCTCAACATAGGTGTCTAGTTTCATTTAAGATGTCCTAGGATATCCTACCTGCCCCCAGCTGATACTGCAGAAAGGCACAGGTCTGCTATAGGTCCTTGGGTCTCATTTGCCCACCTTGTATGGATATGCACCTCATATGGCACTAGATACCTGTGGTCAGGCAAATTAATAGGGCTCTTGATCTCCTTTGCCTATAATGGGAACTTACGTAGTTGGCCATCTACCACACATACAGATACCCATATAGAGATATCTATATTTGTGTGTCTTAATCACAAACGGAATCCCATTCCTTGGGCTTGATTCATTTGTTCACACATGGCTGTCTAGTGCCACTTCAGACAGCCCACGCTCTTCCACCTAGCCCCAAGAAGCTGTTCCAAAAGGACTTGAGTCTCTTTTAAGTCTTCTGTCTTATCCACCACTTTTGTGTGCTTCTTGGATACTCCAAGGCATTTCAGATGTCAGTAGATGCCTATGTATGGGCAACTGAATTGAGCCCGCTGCTGCACACATGAGGCAGGAGGTGTTTCAGTCTTTTTTGTAACCCTCTCTTCAAAATTATAGAGACTATGTCTATACATGCACTTAATAAATTACCAGAGATTCCTGAGTGATTTTGCAACAAGCAGTCCAGAAGGTCTCCTTTTCTTGCAGCAAGCTGCGCCATTCTTTATCTGGGGGATCTACAGCCAAGTGTCAAAGTAACGGTAATGAAGAGAGAAGACAACATTGGACATAAAGGGCAGCTGAGAATCCAACTAGACCAGTCCAAACACATTTTATATTAGAGGGGCAGTAGCAGTCTTCACACCATCTGATGCTATGTATTTAGGGTAGTGCGCACAACTTCAGACTTTTATCACACTATATCTAGCAACTTCACATTCTTCTTTGCGTTAATACACACAGGGCCCATCTTCAGCAGTGGAACATTGCTGCTCCAGCTAATGGAAGGAAAGTGATTCTTGCTTCAGAAAGCATGATTGGATCAGGGAATTTAATCCAGAACCTGGATTACTGCCATGGATATTACATGTGCCTTCTCTCTTCTTTCCTTAGTACAGTGACTCAAATCTCCTGCATTTTAAGTTGATTGGAAAGAGCACAATGAAACTCTCTCTTCATCTCCTCCCCTTAAATTCCTTAAATGTCAAAAACGGTTAAATCATTTTGGTAACACATGCAAATTCAGAGCATTATCCATATCAACACATGATTGTCTGACACATCTAAGATTGCACTTTCTATCATAAATGTGAACACTAGCTTCCTTCTCCTGATTCTCAAACATTGCAAGGCACTCCCTCTAGAATGAGATTTACGACTAGAGTTTTTTCTGGTGGTATGCCTGGGTGTGTCATTTGGACTGAAGAATCAAACACTTCCTGGCTAAATATCTGCTTTCATGCAGCACTGAGCTCCAGTTCTCCACAATTCACTGTTGCTCCACTACTTGGTCATCCTCAGTTTGCCATCAGACATAACTAGCTTCTGCTTAACATCCAAAAAAATATTGCCAGGACATTGCGCAGAATACAATTTACAAACACAAGCACTGCTGTACTTCAGCTAAAAGCCCTTTCACTTCTATGGTGGAGACTAAACTAATCAAAAGGCCTCCTTATAAGCAAAACGGTTGCTGCTGCTTTGCCTTTCTTATTACTTTCCCCTTCTTCCCCTTGCCCTTCCCGCTTCCCCTTCTTCCTTTTCCCCTTTCCCCTTCTTCTCCTTCCCCTTCCCCTTTCCCTTGCCTGGCCTTGCCCTTTCCCTTTGCCTTCCCTTCCCTCAGACTGAAAGGGAGGACAGGCATGTGATTCACAAAAAAACCCCTCACCCAAAACCCAGGAGTTTTAGAGCAATGTGATTCCCTTAACTGTTCTTCACTTAACCATCACAATAGTCTATACCTTGGTGTTTAATTAAGTGGTTGGCTACATTAATACATAATGCTTGTTCAAAGCTGTATGGTAAGTGCACACGTTTGAGTTGTTCCATAGTTAGTTACACAGTATTGCTGATGTGGATGGGAGTTGGAGGTTCAAGTCCCTTAGAGCTTTTTGACAGCTTAGCTATGTAAACTACTGAGACGTTAAAAAATAAAAGAAGCTATGAAAATACCAGGGACTGTTTTTTTAAACTTTGTAGAAATAGGCTGAAGTAACACTGGGCAGGTTGTATTTTTTCATATTTGGCAGTGTGGAAAAAAGGAAATAGATGAACAAAAATTAAAAGAAACTGCCTTCTTCAGTTAGTTTTTATCACCCTGTAGCTTGTCCTGCATGGGTCATGCTGGCAAATGCTTTCAGTAAGGGCTCAGACAAAGTCCTTAAGTTACTCTAGCACCAATGAATTCAGTTCACTTGAAGACAGCTATGCTCAGGTCCTGCTCAGCCATATTGAAGCTTCACCTGGTGAACAAAGGATACAGGAAGATTTGTTATGAGCTGTAGTTAAAATTTTGCAATTCAGCTTGTTTCAGCTGCCAAAATTCACAATGAACAGAAAGAGATCCTCCTGCTTTGTCTGTGATTACAAAGATGCCCACTACTTTTCTGGGCTTTGACTTAACATTACAGTTAAAGTGGGATTTTTCCCTGAGCTTTCTGAGCCAGAGCAGCAGATATATATATACATATATACTGCATTTGTACACAATTTTGGAAGTCCTAATGAGTCCCTGGGGAGTCCCTGCTACTGACCATGACCCTGCTGTGTTAGGTGCTCAGATTCAAACAGATGGCTCAGCTCCAAAAATAGGCATTTCTTTCAATGTAAGAGCAGAGGTGGTGAGTAGATAAAGGGGAACAGATCGAAAGATGTAGCCTACATGCTTTGGTACTTCAAGCGTTTGAATTTGTGGCAAAGGACAGAAGAAAACCAGTTAAAAAGAAAGGTGGATCTTAGCTGGAATATTGTGGATCCCTACCCACAGGTAGAGGGCAGGGCCATTCAACTATGAGACCCAGAAAAATCAGGAAAAGGAGCATGGTAGTCACAAGTCATGCTTAGTAGCTTTTTCTGGCACTATCTGAGGAAGACTGTGGTTGATTATTCCCTCAAACCATACATGCTCACCCTCCAAGAGCTTTTCTAGTCAGACTGCAGAAAAAAAGATTGTAAGAAAAAAGAGACTTGAACAGTGCAGAACATAAATGAATTTGCTGTAAATTCTGTCCTCTACCTTTACCACTTTCAATACATATAATGGCTTCATTTCTCTGCCGTGAGTGAGTTTTGATCTACCACAGGGTGTTTTATGGACCAGACAGAGCGCACAGTGAATTGGTTGTCACCTCCATAGATTACACATTGCATTTTGCTATTCACTACTTTTAAGCTGGGATTCTGCCTCTCTTGAGAAGAGAATGCAGGCAGGTGCACCTGAGGTGACGGTATGCTTGTGTGGATATTAGTAGTTTATTTACCTGGGTTTATGGGAGGATAATAATATCTTGTAGCCCTACAAACCCATGCATTGGCAACTGAAATAAGTTCTGACAAGAAACCCTATAGATAGAAGAAAGAAATCTTGTATTTGATGAAGCTGTCACATTTCTGTGTTAACTGTTAGCTGAAGGGCCATCAGTGATTAACCTATAAGCCAGAATGTGGAGAATTAAGAGAGTTTGTTGACACAAGTCAGGAGGACATTGAAAGGACTGAGATGCTGCCTTTCTTTCTCTACTCTGGGGCCCCGGTGACAGAGTATCAGGGATATCCTGGAGTGACCAAGAAACCACCTCTTAAAGAAACTTTTGGAGGAATGTGTTTGCATGGGCACTAAATTATTTTAGTGTTAATGCAATATAAATGCTATGTAAATGAATATTGCAGCTGAAATTCTATTAATAGAGGTAGGAGAAGAAAAGAGCCATATCTGTGTAGGAAGAACCGCAGTATCTCTGTTAGCTAATTCCATCTTATTTTTAGTTGTGCAAAGCATTCCGGATAATATTCAATATTTTATGTTATTTATAATATTTTCTCTGTGTATTTGATGTTTCCTTTCCTAAGAGCCCTTCCTCTGAATACTGGCTGGCAACCATTAGCACCTGCTTATCAGTATTTTACTTAAGTTTCTCTGAAGCCCCATGCCATGTAATGCTTTTTGAGCAGATAGAGAGCTCTGGCTCACATGCCAGCAGAGAGTTAAGCTGAGGGACAGGGAAGGGAGAGCTACAGAGGAGGTTGCTCAGCAGCCCCCTTTCCACATCACATGGGCGCAAGGAAACAGTCAGGCCAGACTGGGCAGCACAACCAGTGGCTGACACAGGATGCCAACTGTCTGACTGCTGTCAGGCTCCTGTGACAGGAGAGGAGGGGTGTTATCCTTTCGCTGTGTTAGCACTGTCAGAAAGCATCCGTCATAGTGAGGTGAGTGTCACTCAAAATGTATTGCACACTCCCCACCTTTAATATTCTGCAGGTGCAGTCTTCAATTAGGCATGAGATTGATTTGCCAGCCAGCAGTAGCAAAGGGCAGAGAGGACCCCAGATTTTTTTCTGGCTTCAGACCAAATTGTTTTTATCCCTGCAAGGAACTAATATTAAAAACTAACCCCAAATGCTCTTGAATTTAGGGATGTGGGTGTTGAATTTTGAATTGAAATTCCAGCTTTCTTCACTTTAGGGCATTCAGATTCAGCACATCAGAGCAAAAGAGGCTTGAACTGTCAGTTCTCATCCTTTGAATGTTGCACCAAGCTGGTAGGGCACATCTGCAACACTCGCTGAGATACATACTTTCCCTTCTCGTTTCAACTGACAAAGTCCAGAAAACTGCAACACATTTAGGAAAAAGACCTCATATTTGACCAAACTGAACGTGTTAAGAAATATTAGGTCTGATTGTGGTTTTGAATTTCCAAATCACACAGGGACAATGAAAGAATGGGAGTCCCAGGAGGAGGTTTGGTCTGCTTAGCCTGAACCCTCCCTTCACCTGCATGATAGCACATGCAGCTGTGGCAGCTCCTGCCACTCTTAAATGAGCATAACATGTGCTCCCATCTGTATATACAGCAAGCTAATTCCCTGGGGCCAGAACCAGTGAACAGTCCTGCCTGCATCTATCATGAAGCAAATGTTGCTGCAGGCACTAACTTGTAGCAGGGCTAAGATGCGTGTTTCTTACCTGTATTGGTGTTGGCTACTGCAGTCAGTTCCCTCACTGTAGATACAAGATGTACCTGAATGAGCTCAAAAGTGCTTGCTCCTCTATGGTTTCTGAGGCCTGTGTCAGTCAGAATAGAAGAAATCAGAACCTGGTGAAAATGATGTGGCATCTAAGGTAAGTGAACATATATTGCATGGATCTCTGGTAATGTGAAAGGATGCCATGATATATTCTGAGTAAAACTGAAATGTCAAAATGACTGCAGGAGCACCAAATTATAATGATGATAATACGGTCAGCACCAAATTATGAAAGGTTTCCTCTTGTGGCTATCCAAGACTTTGCTGCTGCAGCAATTTGACTACTGAATGAGAAGGTAATTTCAACAGGGGCTCAGGACAGTTGCAGCACATTAAAATGAAAGTGGATTGTTCTGAAAGTATGTAAAGAATATGTAGGTGATAGTGAAAGTTCAATAAAACTATCAGGATACCTTTCACCTCTGGTCAACCTATGTTCTAAACAAGACACCCAGTAAAGTTACAGCAAGGTTGTAATGCAAGCACTGAAAAGTTCCAAAATGCCTGAATTAACCTTTCTGTGCATCTAACTGCATTTCTGTCTGTACAGCCCTGGGCTCTCCCCTTGCTGTGTATGGATTGTGGCAGTTTGACTGCGGATCACATACTGTTTTTTCTGCAAGACTGTCTCATTCAGTGCCCTGGGTGGACAGCACTCAGTGATTGAGTGGCTCCTCAATATTTTTGTTTTACCCTCATATTTCAGTGCATGGCCCATGGACACATTTACTTTATGCTACTCAAACCCTTCCGTCTGACAGAATCATAAATGTCCTCAGGGGATTTTTCTATGGTGTTACTCATTGTAAGTTTTATTCTTGCAGTATTTTTGTGATATGAGGGGTGATACTATCTGGTTTTTTTATGTGGAGAAAGGCAGACAGATTAAGATTAAAATTAGCCTTTAATTTGGGCAGGTAGTTTGAGGCACCGAAGACCATATATTTTGTAGATTATTTAGTGCAATGACTAATCTAGCTTTAGGTGGGAATTTTCTGGCAGGAATAGGTATAGGATTATCGTTAGACTGTCTTAATCACAAGATCACTCTTTCTCTTACAGAAATCCTGTTTTCCTCAACACAAGCCTTTCAGCCTCTGTTACAGATGCATTGAGGGACCTTACATCAGAAACCTGAGTCATCCCGGAAAGTGGTTCACCTCACGCAACTTTTATTCTGAGTGCTTGATTCTACTGTTTGAGCAATGGAGAAACTAGGAGRTGATGGTAGGTTGACATCTTTCATGTGGTCCAAACAGTGTTAGAAGTAAAATACAAACATTACACAAAACTACAACACTGACAAGTCCAACCTTTGGACCGTTTTGGAAGTTCACCTTAAATCTAGCTATTTTGCAGTATCATTCACTGAAGGCAGAGCAGTGTGGGCTGCAGCAGCGTAAGCGAAGTGGTGCACAGGTCACGGTTGCAACAGAACTACCCTGGTCTCCCTGATGGGAACAGCTGGAGGGAAGCAGATGGCGCCAGGTGTCCAGCATAAAGCCTTGACATGATCAGGAGGAAAACTAATGAACAGTTATTGTCACTCACCCATACTCCTACATCTTCCTACATCCTCTTGGCATTTCTTAGAATAACTGTAGATGCCTCATGGCAGCTGTCACATTAGCCCTTCACCAGACAAGGAGATGGGAAACTAACAGTTATGGCTTTAACTGATTGCAGGGTTACATTTCTCCTAGCAACTTTTAACCTCAAAGCAGAGAGCTGTCTTAGATCTTGTCAATATATGTTCCCCTTAATACAGTTTATATCAAGTCAACAGTTTTATTTAATCTGTTTCTTTCTGTGCCTTTACCCCCTCCAAACACTGGGTTCCTCATCACATACCTAAAGCCTTGGACGCCTCCCACAGGCTTTTCAACACAGGTGCTCACTGCCCAAACCTGCTGTCCCCTACGGACTTGGCGTCTCTGCTGCCTTACCATGTGCAACCCCATAGCAGGGCTCTTTCACACTCAGAGCCTGGTTCCTTGCCCCAGTCTTTTCACCTCATTTCTGTCTCCTTACACGATATCTGAGTCACCCTCCTGCCGGTCCCCTTCCTGTCTCCATCCCAGAGCCTTGTTTAATCTCAGTCCCCCTCTGCCAGCAGCCATATAGCTGCCAGCGTCCCCTCTCCCAGGCCTCTTCTTTGCAGTGCTGTTTGCTAAAACCCTTATTGCTCATCCTACTTGATTTTCTTCTTCCTTATCCTCATCCATGCTCATTTTAATCCTCCATCTTGCCTCATGTCCATGCTGTTCCCGGCTGGGCAAGAGAGACGACCTCCCTGCTTGTAGCTCCTGTGCCCAGTGCTGCACAGCTGGGACCAGCAGTTATGGGGACAGCCGTCCTCTGTCCTCCGGCCAAAGTCCAGCGAAGTTATGAGCAACTGCAAACAGGGGCTTATAATGCAAAGTGGCAGATGAGTTTAACTCAGCATCACTACTCACTCTACCAGTGATGGTGCTGTCTGTAGCAGTCAACAGAGAGCAGAAGACAGCTGATGTGGGTCACTTGCATTACCTGTCCTTGCACAACAAAACCATTTGCTAAAGATTTATTTTTAACTACTCTAAAATTTTATTTTAGAGCTGGCTAAATTACACAGTTCCCTCTGCTGATCTCTATATCTCTGACGTGCAGCTCATATAAAGCTAGTCATCTGGTAAAGATAGAAACAATGGACAAGCTCCTGAAAAAATGTTCAAATAAGATATAAAATACCCTTGTCCCCAAGATTTTCAAGCAATCCACAATTTTCCACCAACACAGCTAATAAAATTAAGGCTGTTAACGAACAGATATATCAAAATTCAAGGAACCAACTGCCTACCTGGACCTGTCTAAATAAATACCAGTGTATTTATATGACAGCCTCATGAAATGTCTAATCTTCAAAGCATTCACACTGCGAGAAGGCTCTTCTGTTTCATGAACAGGTATTGCAATGATGTAGGATTTGTGTATGGAGATTTTTTGTGTTATTGGTTTAAAATCAATCATATGTCAAATCAACTTGGCAAATGGAATTAGCTGAGTGAGCTAAGACACTGCTGAATGTTCAGCTAAATGGGAGCATCGTGTGTAAGTGAAAAAACGTGGAGCTTGCCTGCAAGCATTGCATTCTTTGAACCTGTCCTTGCATCTTTTAGGGAATGGTCTGTGCCTTTCAAAAAACAAGAAACTTGGGGAGGAAACCATGGAGGAGCAAATATATAAAGAAAATTAACTAGCTGGGTATGACAGTTTATAATCTAATAACTGTTACGATTTTGAGACATTTAAATTATGATTCTTGCACTATTAAGAAAGCTTGGAAAATGTTAAAGTACAAAGCTGCAACACAAAAACATAACAGGTTTGGAGCATCAAAACAATGATCCACCTAGTGCTGTCCCCACATCCCAGCCCAGGCATGATTCTTCAGAGGAATGTATTCAAATCACTGTAACTGACAACTGCAGACTCATCAGGGAATTTTTTTTCCCAAATCTCCTCACAGTTAGTAGATGATTTATAGATGTTCTCCTTCTGTAACTGCTTATCCTTCTTAATATCCTGATAAGCTCTCAGATGCAATGATAACCAGTGGGAATGCAAATATGATACATTAAAAATAAGCAAGAATCAAGAACTTAAAATTTCCTTTTATCAGTTATAACAAGTTGATTTTAATTTTCACTGAATAGTTTAACTATACTTAGCTCTTTGTGATTCATTCCATTCATAAAGCCAAAGAAAATAACTTCCAAATAAAACTGGGGGTGAAAACTTTAAGCTGGAAATGTTCATTATGATATGTTCTGATTTTTTACACGGTGCAAATCAGACAATCTGAACCAATAGTCCCTATGAAGGAGCTGTTTTGGAGTAGGACTGTCAATACTGAGAGAGATGAATTTGATTCAAAGACTAAAGGTTATTATGCCCTCCCCATAATCAGGTCTCCCAGCAGTTAATTACTGCCACTATTAATATTGGTACATTCCTTCCATTCTGAATGCTTTTAGTTTAGAATGGCTTTCCAACCATTCGATATTGGCTTTGGCTTTTTTTCCAGGTTTAAGATTTCACAAACATTTTGATGAAGTGAATTTACTTTTGATTATTTAATGGAAAACAATTTTGGATACCTTCAATAATTCTATCTTATTCTGACAGCTCTTCTAAAGTTGAATAATACAAAAGATCATTCTACTGAAGGCACAGCAGACATTAGGCAAAATCCTTTAAAAAAGAAATCCGGGATTCTAGGACAGCCAATGATGCACTGGGATAGAAACCATATGCCTGTAGCAATGCCACAGGATGTGTACGCAAGAATCTGTTCCTCAGTGGACACAAGGGTGCAAAATATTGAGAATAAAAAGAAATGCAAATGCAATTGACAACATCCAGGAGGACAAAACAGCCTGAAGAGCCTAAGCATGAGATCTGCCACAAATCTTCAGTACTACTGCAGAGCACTCCTCAAAGGGACAGATGGTAGGAAATTCTGCAGTCATATCTGGTTAACCTGAATCCATTTCTAAAATCAATATTACATATCCTTTTAAACTGGTTATCACCTTTTCAGTGGCTATCATCTTTTAGAGACCATGCTCAGATAAATTGAGAAATCAGACCTGTACTACCTTTATCTGATTCTTTCCCAGGCAAAGAAACTGTGTAAAATGTCCATTTAATCCCACTCCACAGGCATCATAATTTACTGTTTTCATTATTGGAAGAAGTAAATGAGAGAGAGGAAGACTATACTTTTAGAATACATATTTTAAATCTTATTCTAAGTTACTTTTATTTTAAAAGGTGTTTTCTTCATTAGAGATTTTAGTTTCAATTTTGCATGATTTAAGAGGGTAAACCCCAAACATTGTTAGAGGCAGAATATTTGCTTGTGTGTCTTCAATAGCTGGATGAATCACAGATACTTCCAACTCACGGAATTTAAGGAAGAATCCCTTTTGGCCAGGCTCCTGGCCCTCTGGTCTCCATTTTTTTTGCAGGGGTTGTTGTGTCTTACTCTCCTATAAACTACAGGTCAGGAATTGTAATGCCAGCACAATATCACTTTTTAATAGACGGTGAGATTTTTGCTCGGTTCAGCAGGAGAATGGCTTTCCAGACAATTATGCGAGTTAGGTGGGAGTCACAGATCTGCAGCATGGGACCGCAAGAACAGGAATGAAGCTGAGACTCTGTGTCACGTCCCGCCTGTGTGGAGGGAGAGGTCACTCAGATTCGTAAATTCCTTCGGTATGGATTAAGGTGAAACGACACTCAAGGTCTGTACATAAACAAAGACTTTTACTCTATAGCTAGGCTCATTGGTAAATAAYTGRRTAGCAGAAAAGCTTATTGYTCACCACTGCTGTGGGAGTTTATGCCTTGCGTTACTTACTAGGAAAAGGTAAAAGAATTTTAAAAAGAGAGGAGAAGAGAGCGAGAGACAGAAAGAGAGAGAGAAAGAGATCACCGGTCCAGGTTCCAGCGTTCGTTCAGCCAATGGGGGTCTCTGGTCTGCAGGAGCGCTCCTTCAAAAGTTCCCACAAGTTCCCAAAAAAGTACCCCCCAGGCACTTGCCTTCCCCTTTTATGCCCACCGTTCACTTCAAACTGCCCCTCTGCTACAGTGGCAGTTTCGTAGTTCGCTTCTATTGGTTCTTRTATGCCTCGTCTTCACTCAAAGTCACAGTGTCCTTTCTTTTTACTGCGCATATTCAGTGGGGAAGGGGCTTTGTTGGGTAGGCGGCTTTTCCTGCTGGTGGGTGGAATTTTTAGTATGCTAATTAGGATAGTTCACTCATAGTTCAAGTAGTTGTTTCTTTGGTTTTATCAGCAGTWCTTGTTTTCTTAGCACTTATCTTGGTACTCCCTTATTTGGCCGACTTACGGTGTCATCATGTTTCTTCCCCCAAGGCCATACCCAGTTAACTCTCTACAGAGGAGCCTTCCTAGGATTCACCATCCCCGAGTCTTGTGAGTGTTTGAGACATTCCTCGGACAGGCTCAGGGGATCTCCACCACCTGCTCCCTTACCAAGTTTTGTCTCCTGTCCTTGTCTTTGTTCCAGTGGGTTACAAGTTAGCCTTGGTGTTAGCTGCCAGTTGGTGTCCTACACTCTGCACCCCTCTCAATAAATCTTACATCAGGCTAAGGTTTTTGGGAATGAGGGCTTACTTGTGCAGTCCAGAAAAGACAAGCTTTACCTGTTTATGATACCTGTACTGCTATGGTCTGAGAGTTTTCTTCTGCCTGGTGAGTCATAGTCATGTACACAGAAAACTGAATCAACACTGTGACCTTAGTCACTAGTCACAGGTACTGCATGGATATAATGGTTTTTCTCACGTTTACAGTGCAGAGTATTAAAAAAAATGAAACCCAATTAAAATATGATTCACATACCAAAATGTGATTAAAATAGCGCTGATGCCAGGACCTGCAGTTCCCTCGCAGAAGGGTGATCCGGTTCATTACATCAGTTACTTTATTCAGTCCTAGATCTGCAAAAGGTCTCCGATGTCACAGCACTGAGAGCTGCAATACCTCGGGATTTCCAACATGTAATTTCTGGTGCTGTGGGAACTCGTTCAGGAGGGGGCAACCAGTGTTTTGTCCTTACTCAAACACTATTTCTTTGTGGTGAGCGGGCTTAACATGATAGTATTCTGAAAGAGCCCTGGAAGCAGAAACCAGGGCCTGATCCTCCCTCTCTGACTTCACCTGAAAGTCCTGATCCTCTATGTGAGTCACACCTCAGTAATGTGAGGGAAGCAGCTTCAGCGAGAGGGACAAAATAGCTGTGCCTACGGTGACAACCCAGAGACTAGAAAAGTCTCCTGGGAAGGTGGAAATGGGCTCCCGTGGTTCCAAGCTCCATGGATGAGTGCCGTGGCTGAGCCCATTGCTGTGCCCTCCCCACCTGGACTGGCACCCCGGGGGTTACCGGCTCCCCCGTGTGCCCAGAGCCCCAGCTGGGCAGGGTGAAGGGAAGGGTGCTGGGTCTGCGGGCTCTGAGGGAGTTTGTGTCACCATCTTGGTAAGAACTGAGGAAATTTATTCATTAAAAAATCAGGTGTCTACAGATTTCAGGCGTTGACAGAGTCAGGCAGCAGCTGAGCAGAGTTTTCGGGGATCTATATTTGGACTGGAGTCCGGAGAGGCAGTTTGGTAGGATGTCAGCATGACAAATGTGACAGGCTTATACGAATCTTCACCTTCTCTTCAGAAAGATAGTTAACGGGGTGTGGAATTACGGAAGGCACAGATGCGAGATCCATTTCATGCCATGACTTCAGTCATCTGACTCTCACACTGCTCCGGGAAGAGAATCCAGGTGCTCTGTGCTTCACCAAATTTTTCTTCTGTTGCCCTCCTTTCCTTGACACTGCCAGCAAAGCTCTTCCCCCTTCCTATTCCCGTCCCCGAGCCAACAGGCACTTTAAATATACAAGTACAGCTGAAACTTTCATTTAGATTCCTGACGACTGGCACCACAGTTATTATATCCCCAGACTGACAGTTCCTGCTGATTGGTGCCACTCAATTCAGAAAGCAATATCGCTTTGATATATCAACCTGGCAACTGCCTGCAGGAAGCTATTCTAGTCCTTCTCTCTGAATTTCACTCTAAGAAATATACTCCTTTCAACAGGATTTTTCAGGGAAAGAAAGGCAGAACATTTAAGAGAGGGGATGGGAAGCTCAGTATGCCCCCCATAGCCTTAAACAAGAGCACCTTTTTTCTTATTGAGGAGGTAGTAACTCCACAGGAAACAAAGACCCTGGGAAGAGCCTTTACTCCAGGATTTTACACACTTGAAAAATCCAGGTCTTATTCATAGAAAAAGGAAAGGGTTTTTAAAAATTTACAGCTGACCTATATGTCCTTTATGAAGGATTTGACATGTTGGTGTTTTAAGAATATGTTGTTTGATGTTTCAGTTCAGGCTTTGTTGTGGAGCTCAAGGGTCAAATAGTCAAGATGTTATGGAGCAAAAACAGTAGGGAGAGTTGTGCTCAGCAGCACTTCATCTGGGACGATTAGGAGAGAGTTCCCTGGGATACTTACAGTACTCAGCCGCCACCAAGTTAGGGGACAGTCCATTTGCCCATTGTGGGACTCTACCTGTGCTAATATTTATAGGTGAAAAGTAAAGACAAAAGCATAATTTTTAAGACTTTCTCTCAAAGGTGGAAACTAACACAACTGGAATATAAGAAGCAGGTAAATGATTTTTATTTAAACTTTCTAGAAGGAAGGGAATCTGAAATCAAGGAGTTGTAGAACCAGAATACAATTAGATCAAAGTCAATACATATTCCTATATATATTCCCACTGATGACCTAGTACAAGGCTAATCATGTTCTCTTGCTTCTGACTGCCAAAGTGCTTTCTATTTTTTCTGAAAGACAGTAGCAAACAACCTTAGTCATGACCAGCTCTTCCCGATCTTTTTTCCAACAGTGGTCTCAGGACAGAAATTCTCCCTCTGTCCCATGGCACAAGCAAATTCTGAGCTTGAGTTCCCTATGCAAGCAGCTGGGGCTGGCCTGCTGGGGTACCCTGACATGCACAGAAGACAGTCTTGGGGATCCATCCCTTAGCTCTCCTGCAGCTCCTCTGCTTTGTTTTTTTAATGCTTAAGAAAGTTTCACTTCAGTTCCTGGGGAAGAATTGCCTGGCTACTACTTATTTCTAATAGACTTTCCTATTCCTAAGTAACCTCTTCCATAGAGGTAGGCTATTCTCAAAATAGCAATGCAAGCCAGCGCCTGTGGTTCAACCTGAAAGCTTTGGGAGCAGACATGGGTGTACGCTGTGAAGTGTTTTGCTAGAATTGCCACTAGCAAGAGCCCAAGGACTGTCCAGAAATGCAGGTGGCTGCTTATGATTTCTTCATCTTCTCTGAATGTGATTGCATTCCCTTTAGCTGTTGTGTGCATCATCCTTCCATTTAGAGTTACTTTCTTAAGTGTATCCGGAGGGCAGTGGAAGGCTTTTAGTGAAGTTGTGTTGCATGCTTCAGTAATGCTGTATGAGAATATTCATTCAATGGTTTATTTAAGAAGGAAGCAGATGTTTTTGACATGTCAGAAATGTAAAAACATTTTATCTTGGTGAACTGCTTCTATCAGTTCCTACAGATATTATTCACCTATGCGCGTCTCCGAAAAAACAAAGAGCATTTACAAGCAGCAGAGAACTCCTCCTGAATTCTCCAACGTGCTGCTGCAGACAGAGGTCACAGCATGTCTGTGCACTTTGTTATTAATACAATTGTAGGTGGAGCAGGTGGCAACACCTATTATATTAAATCCTATTAATTGAATGCCTAGTTAAAAATACCCATTTTTTTCAGATTGCTGTATAACTACTAGTTACGGCGATTTAAAGGCCAGTTATTCAGCACATTTTCCCAAAGATTTATACTGATTTCCTTGTAACAACAAAACCACAGTTTCTTTATCTTCTTACCCTTCCTCTTCTTGCTATCACCTCTTGGTCCCCTTGTTAGGGCTTAACATTTTACACTTCATCTGTCTGTTTGCATACAGCCAGTAAAGTAATTAGGTCTCCTTCTTTGGCACACCTGTGAAGGAGATGCCATCATGTAAGAGAGACTTTTTTATGTTTCTTTCAAAGCTACTGTTACCTGCACAAAGCTGTATTTCTGAATGACTTTACTGCCAAGAAGTTAGAATATGAGGTAACTGACAGCTCTCTCTATCTGCCCACCTTCACATCCTCATTTACATGCATGAAAGTGAGTGACAAAAAGAAAAAAAATGCTCTTTTGCCATGTGACTGTTAAGGCAGCTGCATATAATATTAAAAATCTAGACTTCTAGTGTTTGTGCTGGAGCTGGAAGAACATGCGAAATGTTTCTGTCCAATTGGCAGGTAAGTTGATTAATGGACTACCATCTACGTGGAGCACCGGAGAATCAACGGGCTGTAGTCAGGCCACTTGGTGACATAGTGTAGTCGTCACGTTTGCTCGGCTGTGCACATACACCACGTCTGAGAGGAGCAGTACTGGTTGCCTTTCCTTGTGCTCACCCTAACCGTACTATGAGACACCTTGGCCTGCACAGTGAAATGCATGTCATCCCCCACACTATGAACCATTAAAAGGAATATTGCAATGAATCTACTGCCTCCTTTCTGAGCATTCAGTTAAGTAAAATTTGCATTTAAAAACATGCTCATTCAGAAGTGTATAAACCTCCCCCGCCATAGGACAATATTTTGGAAAGCACAAAAAATGCTTTAAAGAGTCCTTTGTGGGAGGAAGAGAAAATTTGGGACTATTCTTGTAGATGGATTATCTTTCTTACATAGACAAGTCAAAAAATGCACCCAAGGAAAACAAAAGGATGACAAGGGAAAATGTTTCAGGAAAATGTTTCTCTTTCTGGTGCTGACTCCCTTTTACACCCTCTCTGTTACAGAAATGCAGGACCTGGTCGGGTGGGCTGCTCATATAGCTAGCAAGTCCTTCGCAGTGTCTGGCTGTTGAAGGCATTGATTTATCTCAACATGTCAGTCATGGCTCTCAACAAAACGGTGAGATTTGCAAACTACAGGCTTTTTTTAGACATAAAATGGAGAGGGAGATTTAAAAAAAAAAAAAAAGAAAAAAGCTGAAGATGGAAATGACCCCTTGGCAGTGATAGTAGGATCTGTGTGCTTCTCTCCTAAGCATTCCTGGAGATTTCATAGAAATGGGCTGAGGTGAGGCTGCCAACCTCTTTCCCTCCAGCTGGTTATCACYGAGATGCCTCCCACGCATGAGTAAGCCTCAACAGTGCTAGGAGGACACAGTGGTACTGGGGATGTTGAGAAAGCCATGAGGGTTTAACTTGCTTCCAGTATCCCATTCACCCCTGCACTCGCCATTAATGACCTTTCCACTCAAAAAGGCTGACAGATTTGTTTGATAAATTTAACAAATAAAAGCATATATGGATAAAGAGTGTCCATTTCTTCATTCCGTTTCCTATGGGAGGAAAGGAAAAGGCTACAACACCCCAGGGAATTCTTAGAAAATGTGAAACACTTAGGTGAATCAACAATCTGATTTACAGTCTGTGTAATATCAGTCACGTCTGGGTGTGTAAGATGCCATTGTAGATGTGAGTGAAAGAGGAGAACAACAAATGGAAAAGAAAAGAAGGAGGGGAAAAAAGCTGCAGAACTAAATCCAAGCCTTTTGTAAATGGGCATTAGTCCACTGATTTCACATAAATGATAATACTCTGCTGAGAAGGACAAAATGGATATAAGGTTTTGACAGACTGGTTTCATGCAACCTGGGATTCAGTCACTTCACTTGTGAAATGTCTTCTACACTGACTCAGAGGAACTGGTACCACAAGACCCGCTGCATAAATACTCCACCTATGTTTCTCCCACAGCAACAAAGAGAGGTGAGAGTGTTATGAACAATGAGTCAGACCACTGAATTCTCTGTAAGTGCTCTCAGGACAGCATAACAAATTTATAAATTCTCAAAATTTTCTGGCTAACAGTCTTATAGCAAGAGTACCTTCACAGATTCTACTCACAGCTATTTGCAAACTTCATTGTTAATGGGAAATATTATTTCTGTTTTGTCAGTTGCATTTGTAGACGGGCTGCACTGTTGACAAGGTTTTCTGAGTTTGTTGTTTTCCTAGAGCTACTCTGTACATTTTCAAATGAAGTATTTCTTCATAATAAGATATGTCAAACTTCATTCTGCAGTGAATCAAAGAGATTCTGCATTGAAGTGCCTGGGGACAACTTTAGAAACTGAAGCGTGCCTAGAATTAAAATTGAGGTTAGGCAGTTTGTCCTAAAATCCAGGTTAAACATCGAAAATTCCCAGCACGTGATAAAGGATACCCTCTGTAGAAGATAGTCCAGGGTAATTAATGACATTTGATTACTTTCTTGGTTTGCTACATTTCAGTGTTCCGGCTTGATAAAGTTCCCCTGACACACTGCTCACATGCGTATATTTACTTGAGAATATATATTTCTGGAACCCATCAGAGGCACTACCTGAGCCTGAGATCTGGTCTTACTTCCTATGCTTGACAGGCTCAAGGCCTGATTTATAATTGCTTGGAAGCTTCCAAAAAATCCAGCTTCTATAGGCAATGATGTTAGCGCTTCAGAAGGTGGCAGTCTGCCTCTGAATCATAACTGAAAACATGCTCCAAAGTCAAGGGAACCAGAGAGGTGGTGAAGAGTACATAAATCTCAACACTGCAAAGTACTAAACACTCCGGTACTGCTCCAGTAAAGCACTGAAACAAGTGACCAGTCCCTTCCCGAAAATAGACCCATGCAAACATGCTGGGCTGGATTGAGTCAAAGTCTTGGGTGCTTTGGGAAGCTGGGCTCATGCCTCTTTCTGTGATACAGGACACATAGCTGGGTTGTTTTCATCAATTCTAGTAATAGTCGGCATAACTGAGTTTTCCTACAGTGGAGTCAGTTTATCTGTTTATCTGTTTCCAACAGCACACTAGTGGGCAGAAAAAGGAAGAAAACAAGTAAAGCATCCAGGATGTTATGAACCATTGACCTATATTTGCAAAAAAATCAAGTTAATGCAATGGCTTAGTTTTTGAGCACTCAGATTAAAAATTAAGATTTTCAGAAAATGATCTACATTTGCCTTATGAAGATTGTCCCCCATCAGCTGCTTCAAGATATGTACTGATAAATAAAGGCATTCAAAATCAACAGTCACTTTGAACAATATAACTGCCCTAAGTACAGAAAAATCTCAAATTATGTCTCTGTGTGTGTAGTTGTGTGTACCTAGATATATATGTCTATATATGTTGATTTCATGTTCATGAAAGAAGAACTTTTGTCAGACACTATATGGATGATTCTGAGTGGATATTCAACACCAATTCCTCTATTGAAATTATGAAAAGATACTCACATTAAGAGAAAAAAATCTGTAGGTATATTCCAAAATTTTTGCTATAGTTGTAAAAATTGTAATGTCCCAGGAAAAGGAAATCTGTTTGCTGAATTTTTCAGTCTGTTGGAGATGAAGGCTAAACGCCTTTAATGGTTTGCTGTTCTATAGACATGAATAAGAAGGAGGCTTCTATCCAGTTTGCTTTATGGTATAACACTCAAAACATGTTTAGAATATAATTTCTATGATCGTGATTACCCAGTCATAGTATCAAAGCTTGTTGCCTTCCCTTCTCTTCCCTTCCCAAAACGACTACTAAAAGTGCATTGTATTGAAATATTTGAATCTTTGCCTTTTCTGTCTCTTTTCTGCAGTAGAATCCATCAGTCTTAGGGTACTCATCTCACAAAATAACAGATAGGAAAAACTAATAAGTTACACCCAAGACAGGGTGAGCTCCCTATCTCCATTCTTTTTACAGCAAGAGACTTCCTTTTTTCCATATTTATAAAATCCATGTCTTTGTAGCAAAGATTTCCCTCACCTCAGCTTTTCTTCAGTGTTGCATCTCAGGCCAGCCAGCATTCACTGTATTTCTGTGCAAAGCATATGTTGCTCCTTGAGATCCTTTAAAATAATACAGATTTTGCAATTATTCTGATCATTTCAGTGCTGTTACATGGTTTTATAAAACATTTACTTTTTTCTTTAGTATTAGAAATATTAGAATAAAACAAGAAAAAATACTGTTTATGCAGAGAAAACATCCATAAATAAGTTTTCTTTCAACAATGCTGCTACATTAAAGTGTCGTTGAATAAATAGAACAGCTTCATATAAACATTAATCTTGTAGTGCAACAAAAATGATTAAACACCATAGCAAAATGGAATTATCAGCACCTGACCACATCTGTGAAATTTTTCAAATATAGAGGAGGTCTGTAATGTGTTTGTTTTGTTAAACTTAGAGCATAGATTAAAAACTTTCACTTCTGCATTTTCCTGATTGCATTTTTTATTTCTTTACAAAGGGAGCACCAGTGCATGTGAACAAAACAGTTCCACTCAGTAGGGCACATAGCTCAGAGCATTCTGTCCCATTTTCAGTGACCTGGAAAGCACAAAGGCTGTTGTGCTGAAAAAGGGAAAAAAAGAAGAAAAAAGAGAAAAAGAAAAAGAAAAGAGAGAGAAAAAAGTCTTACCAGGATAGCTGTAGACAAATAGTACCTTCATTATCAACATAAATTTGAAACCTACCAGTTTCCTTGGAGAAAGCAATTATCAGGGAAATGGAAGCATGGCGCTCTATCTCACCTTGGTTTCATTTGGGAAATGTTGAGAAACAGCAATGATAATGAATTTGAAAAGCAACATCTCTGTTACTATCATAACAAAATAGTAATAAATGAAAGACAAAAAAGCCAGACACTGAAGAAAACAATGGGACAATGCCTCTCATAGGAGAACTCTTATCATGTAGGACACCACTGACTAAAGCACTATTTTATTTCACGGTCTTTCTTTGTGGAGTATTACACAACATAATAAGCCATTATTCTGGTTATACAAAATCAATTGGAATAAATTCCAGAATTATCACACAGCGATTACAATTCAACACAGCCACATTGAAATAATGAAGACAATAGGGCTTCTTTCCATTGCTGTATACATGACCTTTTCCATAGTCACCCTGTAGCTAAAGGATGCATGTCACTGCTTCCTCTTCTGTCCTGTAAAATGACTGTGTCACTCACCTGGCAAGCATTTAGCCTTCAGGACAAGACACAGGCACACAAGGTGGTCAGGGTGGTGGGTATTCATGGAATGAATGGGAAGGGAATTTTGGCAGCAATAATGTTGGGTAAGGTAGAGATAACACTCCAGATGATGAGAAAGATCACTGAGCAGGCACTGTATGGACACGATAAAAGCTTTGCTAACAGCGGTAGTGATTCACGTGGAGCTTCCACATGCCACAGAAGGTGGCAGGCAAAATTTAATGGAGCTCTCACATTGGGTACGGGACCAGTGCATGAGTGGGACAGGAGGACATGCAAAAGTGATTAGTCAAATAGAAGAGGAAAAGCTATTTCTTCAGTAAAAGGTCCCTCTGATTTAGGACCATGATGATTATTTGTTAGTCTGTTTTCAATGAGATATTTTGTCGGTGGCCAATGGATAATTGTCAAGCACTGACAGCACAAGCTTGACTCAGGACGTTCTGTAGTGGAACAAGTGCAAATGAAGAGATAAATTTCCAAAAGGGCGAGACTCGCATTTGTGGATATACTTTGTCTGCAAAATTTGCATCTGTAGTTCAATTATGCATAGAAATTTGAATAGTCCTACTTCTAACTACTGGATAGCTAAAAGGTTAAATCATTTACCTGGAGAGAGATATGCAAACCAAGCACACATTTCAAAACATAAAGCACATTTTTTCTTGCAAACTGGGAAAGATGGTCTTCATCTGGCTAAAAATGTCCATCGGTGACTACCACCTTCACTGTAAGTTATTCTTAATATGCTAACTCCAAATATCTGTAGAAATCCATATCCATTTCTTCTCATATTATAGTCAATCTTTATGCATATGGTGCAGAAAAAAATGTCTGGTTGACACTGGCATCCTGTAACTTCCATCTTTGTTCTAGTCTTACATATTGCTGAAAGCTGGTCACTCTTGCTAAAATTACTGGCATTAGAAGTAGGTAAAAAAACAACAGTGAGATCGAAGCACTGGAAAAAACAGTACGATACAATAGAGCTTACAAGGACTATGGTATTTTGTTATGTGTAAACCTGTAATTAACCATGTTTGTTTTTAAAATTGATGAGATGTATAACAGCATGATGGATGTCTTCTTTATAATTCCTCCCATGAAGACTATTCAGAAGTAAGATCAACTTTATATTTAAAGTTATTAGCAACTATTCCTGCTTTTTAACTGGAGAAAAAGTGGCAGATCTATAAAAATAACATTCCAAAATAAAATTAGCTTTAAATATGAAAAACCTCAGAATTATACTACCAAAAAATAAATTACTATCACTGATATAAAAGACTGTCTCATTCAGAGGAGTCCTATAAAGATCCAAGACAGAATCTCATCAACTAGCTCCTCAATAAAGTGAAAAGCATTGTGTTGTGGCTTTAAAATCATGTGAAAATCAGATATATTGTGGGAAAATGGTGCTGGAATTGTGACATCTAATATGTAAAAAGGCTATCCAAAATAACACCAATCAGTACCTAGGAATATTTTACTGACATACTGTGATGTGCTTGTGGGAAAAAAAAGGAAGGGGTAGAATAAAACTTACTTTAAGATGGCTATTTATTGAATGAAGAAGTGGGGTCACATAAGAAGTATAATCTTTGATTAACATATTATGTAAAAACATTGAAACTATGAAGAAGAATTTTTCTAAATGACCAGTGTCTGTACAAAAGTCATGTTATGATAGCAACCAAGCTAAAGCCAGATACATAAACCTCAATGCTAATACCCATATTTGTAATTTTAAAATACAATGACTAATTATTATTATATTGCCACACACATTTGCAGTCTTAAATAACACACGTAAGACTGCAAAASTGAAATGTATCATAGTCAAATGTAAGATGAACATATGCGGCAAATTCTGTCAATAGAATATGTATTTATCAACAAATTTCCCAAGATTTCTGACTGGTTTTACRCTTGATATACAATCCAAATTGTGTTGTCTGTGTCATCCAATGAGTTGTAATGGATAGTGGCCCACACTCCACTCGGCTCTGCAAAACTACTGGATGTGAGTTTATTTGCACATTAAGATCGGTCAAATGAGTTAGCAGAAACATTAGAATACACCGGAAAGCAGTAATTAAAACATAGTGTTAGAAAAGCAACATCCGGACAGATTCAAAAGATCAAGCATTAGCTGATATTAAAACATTCCATTGTCAATGTCCATCAGACTCTCCAGATTATGGATTCTTCTCCAGTTTAAGTCACTTCAGAAAAAGCCATTCCAAGAACAAAAATTGTCTTCTGGAAAATAATGATTCTGTCTGGAAGTGTTTTGTTGTGTAGGGGTAGAATCTTAGACCTGAAAAACCTTCAACTTTCCTCTCTACTTCTCTCATTTTCTTCTGCTCCCCTCACTTTTCCTATACCTGCTATATATCTTTTACATTCTTTTCCTTTTTTTCTTCACATTCACTCATYTATTAAGCTTCTTTTTCTGTTTCTTTGTCCTTCACATGTCATTGTTTATCATCTTCCTTTGCTCTTTCTTTTCTCTTCCACAATTTCTCTTTTCTCCCCCCCCCCCCCCCCCACCACCACCACTTTTTAACCAATTTTTTGTAACTTCTTTCCCACTAAGTCTCTGCTTCTGGAGGGAACAATAATACCCCCAAGTCTTAGCAGTTTAATACTACCAAGTGTTCTGTGGTAGTTTTGCAGAAATGGCAAGGTCCCTTGGAAAATGCACCGACTAAAGAGTAGATAGGCTCCAGTCCTGTGCTCAGATCTGTTATTGTTCAGCTTTGTGGTTTTGGGTAAATTTTTGAGCTTTGTTGTCTTGCTACTTTTAATTTGCCTTCATATGGGCATGGGTAATGGAAGGTAAGTCCTTCAGTTTTAATTTGCTTTTTTTTTTTAAATCAGTTTGGCTGACCAGGTATAGACAAGAAATATGATGCTCACTGGTGAAGTGTTGTAGCTGGCCACTGCTGTCTCACATTCGCCAACAGCTGGCTGGTTGGTTGGTTGGTTGGTTGGTTGTTAGACTGAATAGTGGCAGCTGAAACCCCTTGACCTGCTACTTCTATGGAAACTGCTGGCTCTTGTTTTAGTTACCTGCACCTACTTTTTAGCTACCCGTACCGAGAATCACATAGGGTACTCTCCAGTGCTAGTGGGCACCTTGATGACGCCACAGGGTTGTTACAGAAAGTTGCATGTAGTAGTATCAGGGCCCTGAAATGAGTTTTGAGGGCAGCCTCTCCGTACGTGCTTACAAGGACTGGGGGTGCTGTCGGAGGGATCCCTCATGCAAGCTGTCCAGCCTGTGTTGGCAGAGGGAGAGACACACTGGGGCAGTTATAAAGATGAATGTCCTTTGGAGTATGTTTCCCTGTCATGCCAACTGGGCAGCTCTCAACATAGCCTGGGGTTGCCTCATGAGCAAGGCAGGATGACTAGTGAAGCAGTTTGGCCTCAAGGATCGTGCCAAGGATGATCTAGAAAACCGTGGAATACCGTGAAGTTTGCTGTGAATGAGTAAATAGGTCCTTAAAGTGTAAATGTTGTTAACACTGTGTGAACAGTCAGGAAAGGCAGTGCTGTGAATAAATACCTGAAGTCAGCTAAACATCTCATGGCACTTCAGTAAGGTCATTACTGTGCAAGTTGATCTGAACTGTATTTTATAGTCGCTCTAATAGGTGTGTGAATTTTTAACTTGAGAAGTATGTTGGTATTTGTCATGGAAAGGGCACCACAAATATATGTTGTCTCTGTGTCCTTTTCTTTTTCTAGACTTTCCTATCCTTAGTTTTCTTATATTGTCCTCTTTTTTCAATTTTCTTGTATCCTTTCTTCAGTTTTTCTCATCTTCTTTTTTCTCCATCTGTTCTTTGCAAGATGTTGAAAAAAATCTTAATATGTGCTAATGAGTATTCCTAAGTACATTTAAAATTTACATAAGGAGGAGCAGAAAGAGAAAGAGCAAGCTGAGGAGAAGAAAGAGCATAGCTCAGTGTTGCTTCCAGGTTTAGCTCATTTCCATAGTCAGCTGCGGTTAAGTCCTGTGGCATTTGTTGCGGCAGGAAGGAAAGAAGGGAGAAATGCAGACAGAGTTTATTTTAATTTTTTTTCATAAAGTAATGTTGAAATTCCACAGAACCACTTTCAGGATCCCAGCAGAGCTGCCTAGTCACTGTGATATTTTCCAAAACACAGTCATTACCTGTACCTGAAGATTCATTTCCAAATTAAGAAAAAAAACCAGCAGCACTTTTTTTCCATGAATGAAGCTGAGAGGAAAGCAATAGCAGTCATGTTCATTACATGCAGCTCTGCTGTTTTGACTCCCCCAAAATTCACAACACAACGTAAGAGCCTCAATCCCTTGTACCAGGGGATGAGGCCCCATGAGGATGAGGTTCTGCTGCAGCCGGTGTTGGAAGACGAAGAAGCTGAGCAGAGCAAGAGAAGCCTGCTGTACAGCAGCGTGTTGCAGTGCTTGTGCATGTCATGGGGCTTACAGATTTTGTACCAGTCGAGTATGGATTCGTTGGGCACAGCAGAAGGAGCCGCCCTCGGACCCCATGCTGGAGGAGGCAGGGGGTACTGCGGGCCTCCTACAGAAAGGCTCCTCCAAGGACCAGTGGCACCMGGAGGGGGAGGGTCGCTGCTCTGTTACCGTGGAAGGGAAACAGCAACATTGATGCCATGAAAACTGCTGCTACCCTTGTTAGCGCTTCAGTCCTCATCTCTTAAATGAAGATAAGATAACCCTCTGGGGGTTCTCTGAGGAGAAAGCCGTTAGTGATTAATAGCTGCTCAGACACTTTAATAGTGGAGGCCATATAAATAATATAGCCCCAGCTTCTAATGAGAGGGAGACACTGTCTTYGTGTGAACGAAGGAAGATGGCAAACTTCACCCCTTCCTCACCATTGTTGTTTCCCTCCTGCATGAGGATTCCCCTTAAAAGTCCTTGCATCCTTGTTTTTCCTCTCGTGGTGTAACAGCATCTTCTACTCCCCTGAACACCAAGATGCCAGCTACTTCCCAGTGAAGGGGCAGAAGAAAAAGGCCCTTTTCTAAAAGCTCAAATCAAGCTATAAATGGGCAGGTTCCTCCTTCTCTGGATTACTGGTTGAAATGTCTTTGGTAACTTCTCTACTGAAAGGAAAGCTCTGAAAATATGTGTCAAACTAAAGCTCACCAGATCCCAGTCCCACTCCTTATCTTCTCAGCCTCCTAAGACTCTGGCTGCCAGGCTACTGAGTGAGGCTCCCAAGCTCACAGAGCCCAGGCATGTGGGGCAGCTCAGCTGCACAGACAGCAGTCACTGGCTGCYGAATGGGGAGCCAGGAGCTAGATTTGGCAAGAGGTGGAGCTCCCAGATGTGTCTAACAAGCATCCATCCTGTGTGAGCCCTGTCCCTGCTCACAGATGGATATCTTTGAACTGCAGCACCTGCTGAGCAGGATTCCCAGCACGCTGGCAGGAACTCACACAAGTTTTGGATAGAAACCTGCCTGATGGTCCAAGTTCCTTCAAATAACTGCCTGTGTTTTGGCTGAGGCTTGCTGAATTAGAACCCTTCTCACAAAACATTTTGGTCTCAACTAATCAGCATTTTGATGGAAAAGCAGCTTTAGCCAAAAGGTGTCTGTCACTAAAATCCATATTCAGAAGTATTCTGCTCTGTGGGCAGGACAGGTAGCTCCCGTCCCCACAGACTGTCCTTCTAAGAAGAACCAGAGGAGGGTGTGCCACAATGTGGGAAGGGATTTAACCTCCTCTCACCATTTCACACTGGGATCATTTCTAGTCCTGCACACGTGTAAGGATCTGGATCTGCATTTATACTTACGTATTTAGATTATTGTCACTGTACACTGTCTGAGCTCTAAGTCATTTATGTATTTTTCGTCACAGCTTTCCTGAACCTGCTACCTGGTTCACAAAGACTGAAGCACAAAGCACAGTTCCTTAGACAGGAATAGGTGCTGAACAGAACACAAATGTTGTGGTTTAACCTGGCAAGCAGCCAAACACCACACAGCCGCTCGCTCACTCCCCCACACACAGTGGGATGGGGGAGAGAATCGGGGAAAAAAAAAGTAAAATTCATGGATTGAGATAAAGACAGTTTAATGGAACAGAAAAGGAAGGGAAAATAATAATAATAAATATTATAATAATAATAATAATGGTAGAATATACAAAATGAGTGATGCACAATGCAATTGCTCACCACCCGCTGACCGATACCCAAGCAGCAATTGCTACTTCCTGGGCCACGCCTCCTGTTTATATACTGAGCATAACATCATATGGTATGGAATACCCCGTTGGCCAGTTGGGCTAGCTGTCCTGGCTATGCTCCCTCCCAGATTCTTGTGCACCTGGCAGAGCATGGGAGGCTGAAAAGTCCTTGACTAGTAGACTACTTAGCAACAACTAAAAACATCAGTGTGTTATCAACATTCTTCTCATACTAAATCCAAAACACAGCACTAGGAAGAAATTTAACTCTATCCCAGCCAAAACCAGGACAACAAATCTCAACACACTGCCTGTTATTGAACCGTCATTTTCATATTCCTGTTTTCACAGCTTCTATCAGCATGTTTTCTACTTGTAGTCTGTTTCCTACCCTGAGAGATCAAATGAAGAATTGTCAAGACTGGAGTCTTGTGAAGATTTCCTTCCTCAAAGCTTAAACAYTTATTTTACTGTGGAATGGAAGGAAAAGACAGGGTCAATCCAACCCTTGTCTTGAATTTTGGAAGGACTGAGTACCAGCACATACACACTGAAGTACTTTCCTTCAGGAAGCTGTGTTTTACTTTGTTTGGGTTGAATTATATGATTTTTGTATTTGCTTTGTTAATAATAGACTCTGTATATGAATAATTCCAGGTTGCTTAAAATATTCAGATTGTAGCGAATCCTTGACTTCCTGAAATTATTATAGTAACATCATTGATAGATACCATATAGACCTTAGAAGATCTTTCATAATAACTTCTCACTCTTTCACTTTTTGATAGAAAAACCGACCAAGTTTTTTGCTTCTGTGGTATCTAGGGGATGGTGCTGTTTARCATTTTTGCTAATGCAGCCATTTTAATAGAATGAGCTTTGACAAGTAGGTGGTGTATGGAAAAGCTGGGAAAATGTTTTCAAATAGCCCATGTGCATGAAAAATATTGCTTCAACTATAGCTTTGATACATTTTCACACAATACTTGAAGATGCTTCTCAAAGAGTTCCAGTTATCTACCCTGCTTCATGCATGGCCAAAGGATCTCACATGTAGCTTCTTCTTATTTAAGAAGTTGGTGAAGATTTCTATATTAGTACCTAACAGAATTGCCAAATCAGTCATTTCCAGGTTGCTCCTATCTTTACATTTACACTACAGAATGGAGTAACTGAGTCTAGGCAGCACAAACTTTTCTTTCCCCTTTGATTAATGTTACATGTATAGAGGAAACACGGCCTTTTAATACAGAAATCTTATGCACTGACCATGTTTTAACACATATCCATGTGCATAGCACTGTAGTTAAGAGTCTTGTCAAGGAAGAAAGAATGAAACTTCTAAGCAAGCTGAAATTGAAAACACTTGGTCAACTGATGCTCTTTGGTTATCCAAACATAACAAAGAACCACTTTGGTTCTTCTTGGCACCTGTTTAATGAAGAGGAGCCCTATGCCTTTCATGGAAACAAATCTTCCATCCAGTCAGACACCTCCTAACTTCTAATTACCCATTAAGTTGGCCAAAACTTTCATCCAATTATCCAGCTTCTTGGCTAACTTAGTATTTCCTTTTCTTCACCAGCACCTTTATAGTCTTGTCCAGATTCTTCCCTCAGCTTACGTCCTGAAGGCTTTCTTACATTCAGGAAGGATAGTGGTTGCAGTTGTTGAGAATGGGAAAAATATCTGACTGTCAGGAGCATATGTCTGGCAGCTAAGTGAAGCATATGTCACTTTCTCTTTCAACGGATTCACGTAGATTTTGAAGAGCACTACAAATAGTACCAGGCCTTTGAGACCTTGGAGAGAAGGAACAGTAACACATCACCTCCCCTTCTATTTCTCCATTGGCTCCCCCGTCTTTGTTGAATTGAACACCAGCATCCTGTCTTCACTTTTAAGACTCATCTCAGCTTATCTCCCCTGCTACCTCTTCCTGTGAATTCACTCTCAAACTGATAATTATGACAAAAAATCTTAAACTTTTTAAATGAGAAATATTGTTGCTCATGCTGCCCCCTGAGGCACTCCCAACAAATATCTCAAAGCAGCTCTATTAATTTCCTCAGAACGTCTCCCAGAATTTGTGTGCCAATACACCCGCAGTAAACTAGACGTTTGTTGAGCAGGAATATGCTCACTCCTCCTTAGCCTGTTTGCAGTTGCGTTTGTGAAGAGCCTAACACAGTGTGGTCATGGTCAGTGAGTGCACATGGTACTGCTCTAGGCACTACAGTTGCTATATTATGAAGGTAGACACATGAGAGACAGTTCAGTTGCCTAAATAATCTGGTGACATCTGTAATGCTGAAAAGTACCTGATATGTAAGCATAGCTCCAAGGATGGAGATCCCACAGCTCTCTGGGTGACCTGTTCCAGTGTTTGAACATTTTCATGGTAAAAAATGTGCTCCTCACATCAAATTCAAATAAGAATTTCCCACATTGCAGCTTGTGACTGTTGCCTCTCATCCTTTCACTCTGTGCCTCTTGAAGAGATTTTAGCTTCTCCTTCTCTGCATTGTCACATTAAGCAAGTTTAGATAAGATCCCCTCAAATCTTCTCTTTTCCAGTCTGAACAAACATGGTTCTCTCAGCCTCTCCTCATACATCGTGTGCTTCAGTGCCTTACCATCTTGGAAGCCTCCCCTGGCCATGCTCCAATGTGTCCATGTCATTGTTGTCATGTGGGGAGAAATGACATGGACTCCAGATGTGGTCTCACAAGTGCCAGACAGAGAGAGGGGAAAAATCACTTCGCCTGACCTGATGGCTATACTCATGTTGGCCACAGCACAGTTGCAGCTCATGTTCAATTTGCTGTTGACTGAGTCCCCCCCAGGTTGATTTTTTTGTTTGTTTGGGGTTTTTTTCTTTTGGCAAAGCTGCTTTCAGGCCAGTCAATCCCCAGTCTGTACTGCTGCATGGGGTTACTTTATCCCAGGTGCAGGACGTTGCATTTGCTGAAAGATAGCACATTTTATCGATGTCAACCCTTTTCTTCTACATCGGACCTGCATTTCTTCATTGGTGAGAGGACCCTTATTGCCTCTTCAGTCTGGAAATGCAAGTAATATCTGATTGCAGGAGTAGATAGATTCACACCAAAATGAAATTGTGCAAGCTTTGTAAAATACCAGCTGATTATCTCAGAAAACCAGTAAATGCATTTCCCAGCCTGGTAAACACATGGATGGGGTTATCTCAAAATAAATGTTTTCATGAGCAAACCAATAGGAAGAAATGCTTTTAGGGTGGCTTATGGACTGTGTTTGGCTCCTCCTTCCAAACTCCTTCACCCCACTCTCTTGTAAGTTTTTAGCTGCAAAGTAAAGCAGCCAGGAAAGAAAAGCTGATCATAACAAACACCTAATAAAAAAAGCATAAACACACAGAAAGAAGCAAGAACAGAAGATGCAGAGTTCCACTGCAGGCATTTGTACATAGAATTTGGTACAAATTTGATAACAGACACTGCCAAATGTAATTGCACTCAACATCACAAATCCTACTCTTGTCTCTGCAGGTATGAGGCATGTGATCGCAGCCAAGATATATGTACTCCTACTTCCAATAGGAGAAAGCTATAGTGTTTCTGGATGCAAACTGGTGGATCTGCCTTAGAAAGGAATCTGTGAGCACAAAGTTTGTATGCCATGTCTCCACCTGACTTAAAATAAGGAACAAAAATCTCTCCAAGGTGCTGCTACAAAGGCATGATCCACATTTTACTGAAGTCAACAGGCGTTTTGCTCCGTAGCCCTACGGGACTAACATGTGGGGATAGAAAGTGCCAAGATAGCATTAGAAGATACTAGGCATAGATATCTATGCACTGAGAACCATTAATAAATCTGGTAAGAAAACCTTCCAATGTTCCATAGTTTATCCCTATTATTATTATTTATTTGCAACGAATTCTCAAAGAGTTATGATTGCGGTTTCTTTGTTGGTTGTCCTGGATTTTAGCCAAAGTCAAAACCTGTAGGCAGGATAGGCCCTGAAATGCAAACTTGTGAGTCATTGCTTGTATGACAGAACTTCAGGCTGAAAAGGCTTATACAAAACATTTCCACAATGCTTTTCTTAAAAAAAAAAGTAATTTGAAAATACACAAGAGAGTCCTGTTTAAAAATTCTAGACACGAAAGCAGACAATGATGTCAATGTAGGTTGCATTCAGTAAAAGGCATTTTCTTTGTTGAAGCATCATATAATGTCACTCAAAATTTGCTGCTATTCTCATTCCTCAAATAATTAATGCTGTAGATCAGCTTCCTCTCTCCAGTGTAACTCCCGTTATGCCTTTTTCCAAAATACTAAAGTTAGTACAAGCTCAGTAAAGGTATATTTTTTAAAGCCCACAATTTAGCTTTAAACTCTCAGGCATGAATAAAAGTTCTGATTGAAAGCAGAGGGATAGGACCAGGTTTTGAACAGATGTTGGCAATTTTTTGTTTTAATTGAGGCAAAAGACTGAAGTTCAGATGGCATGAATCAAAGCACTCATTCTGGGGAAAAATGACATGATTTAGAAACTAACACAGAAAAATAGACAGAAACATTTTGACAGACTGTCTAAACTTTTATCTAGTTCGGGAGTGATGATAAATGGGAAAGAGATGAAGGGGAGGAAGAAGAAGGGAAGAGAGTCTAGGAGATTTGGTAGTTTGTCTTTAAGTGGTCTGAATTTTAAAGCACTTAGAACTGAGTTACTGCTGCTTTAAAAATCAAGGCCTTTTTTTCAGTACTTTCACTTGGATTAGAGAAGATTTACTCAGCCACAGTACTCCCCTGATGCAGCAAATTGAAAACTATTTCAACCACCAAAGCGCCAGGGAAAGGTAAGAAACACAGAACCAAGATCTTCAGAACTGGCACTTTCGAAAACTTCTCTTTTAATTGAATTTGAAACTGCACTCAGAATCTGGGAGAGCTGGAGTGTAAGACATCTGAGAGCTACTTATAATTTCCTGATCTTGTGGGCTACATCAAGCTGGCCCAGCAAGTCACAAATTACTGTAGCTTTTGTCCCGACTTCTAGCAACAGCAGATGAAATCTGTAAATCATTGTTCAGGTTGAAAAATTATGTAGAGACTTTCCTTAGAATGACATTCTTTCAGCAACAAGCACTCCATCCAGCACAGAAAATGAGAGAGCAACCACACTGAAAGGTCGCTACCACTTCAGTTTCCTAAGTTCATGATCAAGGAATGCCAACTGTGTTCTTATGTCTCATTTTTTGTTTTGAGCAGCCTCTACAGAATGATGCAACATTTCCAAACACATGCACATATTTGACATGCCATCCAGCAGAAAATATGCTGTACTCACACACAAATTACTGACATTGACTCAGACAGATAAATGTGTCAAGAGGTTGAGCACCGAGAGTTCCGAAGCCAGACTGAAGAGGTGTGTGTCTAAAGCCCTGTCTCTGTCTCTTAGACGTACATATTGTCTTGCAGCTCTGAAACACATGCCTCTGCAGAGCTTGAAACCACTTCAAGCACACAGGCAACTATCATTACTTTGGGTAGAAACAAAGAACTTTGGGTAGAAAAAAAAAGGAAAAATGGACAGAAGAAGAGGTAATATTATCTTCCATCACTTATGACTCACTCTCCAGAAATGTGAGACATATTGTTTAGGATGACTTTAGGCTACAGAATAATAAGCAGAAATAGCTATTTTGAAGCCAGAGAATGAAATCAGTGGATCCAATGGCTGCTTTGGTCATTATCTGTACTACAATCTTTTTTTTTTTTTTTTTTTTGTGAGTATGAGCAAGAGCATCCCCCTGATTCACAGAATTGTTGAGGTTGGAGTGGACCTTTTGAGATCATACTCACGATCTTCATGAACTGAACCTGCACATCAAGCCCCTGGGTCTACAGTGCACAGAGCTGTGCTGTAGGCCATTATTTACCTGGTTGTGACATTTAGCAAAATTACAGAGTCTGTCCCAAACAGACCTGAAAACAAAAGCAATAAACTTAATGAAGCAGGTATTTCTACGAGAAGCTTGAGAAGTTGCTGGCCTCCTGCTTACCAAGTGTTTCAGATAATATTCATACATGCATTTCACATTCGTGCAGAATTTGTTCTGATGATTAGTCTGTCATAATGGACTGTAATTGGATTCATGACAATTACAGATTTTCCATTACCACCTTTCAATCAATCTTTTCAGAAATGTCTCATTTAGAAGGGGCCTGAATTTCAGCAAGAGAAACTGCAGACATTATACAGTTGGACAAATCATCATACCGGCTCTTCATAAGCACCTGCAAGGCAACAAGGAAATGAACATCAGCCAACATGGATTTGCCAACAACAAATCACGTCTAGCTAATCTAATTTCCTTCCACAGCAGGATGGCAGGTTTTGTGGACAGAGAAGAACCAATAGATGTCATATATCTTTCCTTTAGAAAGAYATTCTCTCTCATGAAATTCTCATAAGCTAGTAAAGAAATGTCAGTCTAAATGATAATACTATAGAACAGAAAACTGTACACAGACTGTAATTATTAATAGTTCACTGTCAAGATAGGAGGATGCATAGAGGGAATTTTGCAGGAGTCCATTCTATTGTTCTGTTAAATATTTTCATTAAAGAATTGGATGATAGAGCAGTGAGTTTACTCATTGTTTGCTGATGATACCATACTGGGAGGGACAGTCAGTATATTGGAGAATAGAAACTACATTCAAAATAGGCCTGTTAAATTTGAGAGATGGAATGGAAAAAAAGATGAAATTCAGAGCAGACCCATAGGAATTACTACAGTTGGGCAGGAATATTCAAATGCATAAATAACATACAGAGAAGAAATGGCTGGAGACCACAAAACTGAACAAGAGCTATTGTGAAATGGTGAACAACATGAATAGATGTAGAAATGGGTGTATGGCCTCTAAAATATGTGAAATCATTTCCTTGCTTAGCTGTGCATTGGATATTGAAAAGATCTCAGCTGAAGTATCATAGGCAATTTGGAACACCACCGTCAAGAAAAATATGGACCAGCTGCTTAGTCTGGAGGAAAAGAATGAGAATTTTCAGAGGACTAATAAATATTCCCCCTGAAGAAGAGTCGGAAGAAATGCAGTTGGTTAGTCTGGAGAAGAGAAGGTGGAGAGGAAGTGTGTCATCATTCTTGGCACCTGTATCGCGCTGCCTGCTGCAAGGAGAATACAAGCAACCAGCTTTCTATGACCATGTTGACTGGGAAAAACTGTGGGCTTAAACTGAAGCATGGGAGGTTTAGAAAAACTTTTGAATGGTCAAATGAGAAGAATGGGAACTAACTGCCTGGGAAAGCTGGGGAGTTTCCAGTGTGAAAGGCCTTTAACAATATATCTCAAGAACCACCTAGTTAAACTGATCGTGCTTTAGAGTCCCTTCAGGAACCTTCCACTAATAACATGGAAAATAAACAAATTCCAGTAGTTTCAAAAGAGAATAAGATAGACATTATTTTCATATCATTTCTCCATGGAAATGTAAGAAACAGAATAAATAAGATGCATAAAAGGAAAAATCCTATGCCTAACTGAAGATTTTATGATTCTATGATTCTATGATTATGGCAGAAGAAATTGAACAGTGCCAGATGAGCATCTTCCAGTGCTCCTTCAAGGATTCCAATGTGCTTTTCTTAGTTACTATACTTGGTCTAAAAGACCAATGGAGGTACCTAAAGCAAGCAGATCATAGATTTTCTTTAAAATAAAAGAGTTCTTACACTATTATTTAGAATGTCCATTTTATTTTTAGAATATATAACTACTTCATAGTTGATTATCTCTAGTATTTCTTACAGTAAGTGAAGGTAGCTTGAATTTCTTTTCTAAAGGTTTGATCCAAAGCTTTCCAAGCAGATGGAAGCATTTCCTGCTCGCTAGCTTTTGAAAATCTGAACTCTAGTTACTGACCTGTATATTATTATTGTTTGTCACATTACAATAGGAATCGATGTTCTGACCAAAATAGAATAAATGTAGAAATATCTACTGTGACAATAAAAAGAAAAAAGCAAAACATGATTCCTACACAAGGAGTTTACTGTTCTTTTATCATGATACCAGTTATATATTTTATCCAAATTAGTAATCAATAACATTCAAAGCAAATTGACTGTTTGCAGACCAAAGATGACCAAACCACAAAGTAGATTAGGTTCAAAGTTATGAAAAAATCCTTGAAATGCTGAAAACTCTCAAAGATTGAAGTCTTTGAAACCAAATTCGTTCTTTACTCTCTGTTCTAATGTATAGTTTAAGCAGTACTGGACATGATCCATACAAACTGTGCACTGCATACTGTTAGTCACAAGACTGAAGATTAGCAAATTAAAGCATAATAAAATAATATCAACTAGCAGCAGCAGCAAATAAGCCCATCTCCACAGTAGGATACTGCAAATGTTTCAGAGAATAAAGAACATTTCAATTATAGACCATATGCATAATATTATCGTGCTGTGCTAGCCAGGTTGAAATTAGCTTCCCATTTTTCATCTCTTTCTTCACAACCTACACAAAATCATCTAATCCACTAGGTTTTCTACATGCCATTGTAGAAGTCTGGATTTAAATCAGAAGCACAATTTATACAGTGCAATCTTCCTTCTCCTCAGCTGATTTTGCACTGTTCAAACAGGTAAATTTTGGCCAGAACCATGGTTTCCCATGTATTGAAGCAACATACAGCAGAACCCTACAGTCTCTGAGTTTCTTCAAGAATGAAGAATTACATTTAGTTTCTGTTAAGCTTTTTTATGGCACCAAAGAACTGTTTTCAGAGAACGTATCTTGCCAATCTAATTATTTTTGTTTGTATATATACACAGATACATAGTTTGTTTATTTTTAAAAAATCTTTATTTTCTTTGATTCAGCATATTAATAACCTGGTGTGCAACCTGCAAGTTTGCTTTGTTTGTTTTGCTGAAAAAAGTTCTCCAAATGTCTAGAGAAAAATAGGGAAATACTCCTTATGAGTACTACTACTACTAAGAATATAAGATGAAGCTGGATCACATTTTAGAGGCAGGGATAATTGTAGTGCATCATTCACAGTTTGAGGAAAGAAGCTTTAGTGTTCACTCAGCCTTGTTTGCTGAGTTGCTGCTTAGTTTGAAGAAATAATGAGGGGGGAAAATGACAAACTCTCATTATACTCACCTTGCGGTTAGGTTTTCTACTGGCTAGCTTGCAATACCTACCTTGTGTATGCTTACTAATTTTGAAGACAGACTTTTTTTCCTCCCATGATTCCCTGAGAAAAATAGTGATCCAGTTTGAAAATTTGGAGTTGGATCAGTTAAACTGTACCATTTGACGAAATTTAAGCAACTAAGCTATTCTGAATTCCGAAAAACCCAAAAGCATCCCTTGAAAGACTTCACTGAAATTCTCACCAATATCCCAAAAACTGTTAATGTAACTAACTTTGTATAATTTTTGCTGATGCCACAAAATTTCCTGGTAAAGGCATTTAGCAGAAATGCTGTTTTAACACTAAAACCTACATTTTTTTGGATTAGATTCCCATTCTTGCTTAAATTAATCTGTATCTGTAATATCACTGGCTAAAATGTACAAGTAGTTCAAATTTATAAGTGCCAATTAATAGCAGTATCTTTTTGCTACCAACACACTTGCTGCAAGTGATTTCCTGGCATTGATATGCAGCACATATGTCTCTTCTAAGAATAACTAAGAAACAATCTGCCTAGAAATTATCTACCCCTGGCTCCATAAAGCACTGTTCATCTATACTACCAAAAATGACAGCTGGTTCTAGCCTATTTACAAAAAAATCCCCAAGCCCACTATTTTCATTACTGTTGCTGTCATCATGCAGACACTTAAAAGAATGCAAATGCTATCAAAGAACCAGCTTAGCATAACCATTCCTGTAATGAAATGTTATAATCTTTATAATTTTATGTAAACTACATGATGAAACTGTATAACAAAACCAGTAGTTATATCCATTGCTGACTTTATAAATAAGTACCTTGTACTCATCTCTTGCATGCACGCTTTACAACAAAAAAGCCATCTGCCATCTACCACAAAATACTGTCATATATTTTTGGATCCATAGTGATATGCAGGTGTCTACCCGCCATTAAACTGGCTTCTACATTTTGGGCCCACACTGTGGGCCTTGTTAAATATTTGCTGCCTTATCTAAAGCACCCAATTTTCCACCAGTTAACTTCTCTAACAAATTTCTGACCCTGGAGTGGCATACACACCAATCATACTGTCGTACCAGCCTGTTTCCTGCTAGCAAGTCACAAAATGTGTAGTTAGGTAAGGCATAAAACAAAACAGCCTGTGGAGACCCCAGTTCATTTTTCTTCTCTGGCTAAGATATAAGAAAACTCACTTGAATTCCAGTTTTGTACTGTCAAAGAAATGAGGCTAAGAAAGTCTATTACTTTCTCCCATTCATACTTCAAATAAAGAAGCATTCATTGGGCCAGGGAAACAAATAGAAAACTTGACATAACGGAGTGCCCGTGTCAGATGCAGTCATCTTAGATTTGAGTCCCTACTCCAGTGATAATTAGTTATACAAAAGGAAACCACTTCTATAGGAACAACAGACATTTACTTTATATGTACTCCATTGTTCATGAGATTTTCTGAAGAGGCAAATTCTAATCTGTTCTCCAAAGCAGACAAATGAGGATGTGAGCATATGTTTCTGCCTCCCTACGTAAACATGCAGAGAAGCAGACAAGACAGGCAAAAGAAAGGAGCAGGTAAAACCTTCTGTCTGTGTTCGGCATGAAATGGGACTGACGTGGCTTAGAGGAGAGACTTGTTCCTCTTGGCTGTCTAGGGTCAAAGCATGGACTTGGCTACTCTAGAAGGCAATTCAGAGCACCTTACAGAGGGATCTGCTCTAAATCGCTCTCTCACCTCTTGCCATATAAACCTAAATTAAGCATGTAAAGTAATAACTGCCCTTAGCTGGGCAGTATTAGGCAGTATGACAACCTTGAAGAGCAAAACAGCAAAACCACAGGCAATGCTTAAAGAAAATAATTTTACCCATAACATCTATTGTCTCTTTCTCTCACCTTTTTTCCTAAATCTAAAAATAGATACTGCAACAGTCTCATGAATGACTATATTTAGCCCCTCCTCCCCTCAAATTAATCTCTGCTGTGGAAAAAAAAAAACTCATTTTGGAAGCCACCTGAGGAAATTACTTTTGCATAGATTCTCTTGATATGAATTACCTTGAAGTCAACAATATGACGGCAAATATAAAGCAGAGAGGATCTATTTCTTTGTGTATGTGAAGAATTACATGGATTATTAGTAGGAAGAATGTTAGCATAAAAGGTGGGGCCCAATTTAAATATCTAAAAGCTGTAAATATGCATTTAAGTCATCATCCTAGGCTCCCTTTATAGCTAAGAGAATAGAACTGAGCCCTCCAGAGAGTGACTCCTACATTGGATGCTCAGGGAAAGATTCACTTGTCATAACACAGGTGTCTACTGTCACTTTTGGCACTTCAGGTTACCAGGCTGCATATCACAGGGGCATGGGTGTCCTACCTATCCTGCATCCCATCTGCCAAGTGCATGCAGATATTTGGATCTCAAGAGGCCCAAGATACCTATTTTGGAGAAACTGATTCTTGCTTTTTGCTGACAATGAGATGAATTGCCTGATAGAGACACCTATTTCTCTCCATTGATTATAAAGTAAATCTATGGGAATCTGTTTTGAGCTAGACGCCCAACTTTCAGATGCCTAAGTAAGGGCAGAAGAATCTCAACTTCATGAACCTTTGGCATGAAATAATGAAGCCAAAAGAGCATAAAGAAATGGTGTACTGTGTTTTTTTATGCACTACTAGAAGAAAACATTATGATGAATAATGTGGCTTTTTTATTTCCTCTAAGATATGTCTGCTGCGTTTCAAGAGGTCACAACCATCTCTTTTCCCAATAGCTTCTACAATCATTTTCAGAATGCTAGTATGGTGTTTTGTAATGTATTTTGACATGACCCAGTGGTGGATGTAAATGAAGGGTTTTTTTTTTCCCTTATCCCTGGTTAAAATATAGAAGACTAGGGTACTGTTATACTTTTTCTATTTGAAAGTCACAGAATAATACAATAATTTATTCAACAACAATTGCAAGCAACAACCTCAGATTTATGGATTTTTCAATTTATTTCACTAGGTGACAAAAAATACTTTTCTGTGTTAACTTTGCTTTTTTCAATCTCAAGGTTACACGTTTCTTAACCTTGGATTGTATCTCAGCAGTATTGACTGCTTTAGTGAATATTTCATTGCCACTTGCTTAGATATTCTGTTCATTATAGCACTGTCTCACACTATAGGCAGGTCAAAGAAACGTATATTATACATGCACAGATATTGAGAAATGAAGTTGTCAGCATCATTCAGTATGTCACGAAAATATTTCTCTTAAGAATTATCCTCTGCTTGGTGGAGTTTTGTATTTGTATTCATAAGTATGTCTCCCTTCTGATAAAAAATAAGATTATATAAATTCTGTTTTTCCCCCAGTGCCTGCAAAACATTCTAATACCATGGTGCTCTTTGCAGTTTCTCTATCATGTACTTCCTTTACTGTTTTCTGATTCTCACCAATGTTTATTCCCTATTTTAAATTACTTTTTACCACTCTGATGCACAAACCTAGGCTAGCTGCATGCTTTCTGTGGTCTGTTTCTGTTCTTTCAACCTCTGCAGAATTGCAACTTTAATTAAAAGTGAAACATAAAAAAGTCAGTATTTACAAAAATGGTCTAGGTTCTGGATGTGTTGATTTCAGGATTTATACTACATGAATTTTTTTAGCAGAAACTAACATTTTAGTGGCTGTTCTGACTCCATATTGATAAGTATTTAATTCATAGGAATTGCTATAAAAATATCTCATGTTTGTCCATACACAGTGTGGTTAGACTAGAGAGCAAGGATATCAGTCCAATCAGTCCTCCCAGAAACACCTTAAAGTTTTCTGCTCTCTTTAGATGGCCAGATGGTTTGGATTTGACTCAAATAAAGCTTTCTGGGAGTTCTTTACCTGGTACAAATGATGCTCCTGATGGCTCCTGTGGTCTCCTCTCTTATCTCAGAAGAATGAGGACAATTTGGATCAATTTGTCAGAATATTCCTCCATTTTTATCCTTTTCAGAGAACTAAGGTATGGTAAAACCAATTGGTCAAACCCCTGCCCACACCTCATAGAAAGAAAACCACCCAAAAGTAAAGCAAACAAGTGTGTAAGCAGCTGTCTTCTTATTGACCCACCATTCTTGGCAATCTTTAATATATTTTCCCCCATTATTTTTTAAATTTGTAAATTAGGATGATCAGTAAAGGAGCATGTCTCAGTACATTTGGATTTGCTTAAGTTTCAGTCCACATGGCCTAAATCAGGAAATATGAATCTGTAACAACAACCTCCCTCTTTTTCCCAGTGTATTTTCTAGAGAATAAAGTTTCAGGAATAACTTTCTGGCCGCATTAACCATGAATACCTTGTTTTCAAATGCTATATATTTTGGATAGGGAGAGGGAATAACAAATTGAGTAATCTTCCTAGTGTAAATGCTTGTCTTTTCATGCCAGTTAGTTTTTGACCACTTCAGAACAAGTAGATGCCTCTATTGGTAAAAATAAAGATATAGTTCCCTGTTCTTCCTGTATGCCTCTTTTCTTTCTTGTTTGCTTGCTTTCTTGCAGGAAGTACTTCTCCCCCGTCTTTTAGGAACTTGGATAGATGAAAAAATAGTGCCGTTGAGACACCTTTCTAATGAAAGACTTACATTCCTTGCTGGTTTTGCAGCCTGCCAATTCAGGCAAGGCTAATTTCTGCAGGTGGCTGTGTCATGTGATTTGTTCATATCCTTTAGAAATAGAAAAAGAGCCCGGCAGTTCCTGCATCAGGAATATTATTACAGAATTGAAGATAAAAGCCTAGTTACATTGCTGTAGCAACACAGCTTGCACCTTGGAGGGCTAAACAGTTCCCAGACTGTCCTGTGGCAGGATAAATCCTGTCTGTGAGTGAGGATGCTTTAAAATTAAATACTCCACAGCACAAATAAATGGAAAGAAAACAAAAGAGCCTGACCGGGAAGAGATGGCAAGCTGGCTCTGGGAAGCTGTGTCTCATCGGTAATGCTTACCCCGCTCCAGGACCTACTGTCACACAACGAGGCCACGCACACGTATGTGAACAGAAATGCCTCAACTTACCCAAAATGCACTCTTCCATTAAACTAACTTTCTTTTGTTATCTGTGAAATACAGTGAGATTATGGTGACCAAGCTGATGTCCACAAAGGCTCATGCCACTGGCTGCTTCAGAGCACTCCCATCAGACAAGGTGCATGACTGGGGATATGCAAGGGGCACAGCTGAAGATCTACCAGCTGCTGACTGAGTATTGATTATCATTACTTAGCAAATGACTGCTAGATAATCTAGGCAGCTTAAAGGGCAATGCTGGAACAATTCCAGTGTGGGAGATGGATAGATTTTCATCTGGCTACTATTATGTTTTCTTCAAATGGTGCTTCTTGGAGCATAGGTATATGCTTCCTCTGAGAACAATGAGTTATGCCTCTAATAGGTAAATCTGGCAGTATAATTTTTAGACCCTCAGAGTGAAATACTCACATGTGTGTTGAGGCACTTGGCTTTCTTTACAGAAAGGGAATCAGGCACCTCAGAAAAGGATGTAAACAGCAGGGAGTCCCTAAAGCATTGCATGGTATTTGTAGCAGTGTGCTTGAAAACCCATTTCTCTTCAGAACCTAAGTTCTCTGGAGAGAACCAATGCTGAAGGAAGCTGGATTTGGGATTTAGAAGACAAAAATATGTTATTTTTCAATAGCACATTTGTAGCATTATTCTTTCAAAAAAGTCTAAGCAGGCTGCCTCTTTTGCTGAAGGGAGTGGCATCCACCATTTATGATAACCTTGTGGCTGGACCTAGGAAAGATGAGTCTGATTTCCCCCTCCTTTCTTCTGAAAGACTGCCTTAACCACCAGGGGTTCTCAGATATTCAAAGCAAGAGGCATGCAATTCTGGCACTGAAAGATTAATGCATAAATGGCCGCACATTCATTGCTGTAGTTAGAAGCACCTCTTGGAGTGCCAGGACATCACTGTGGTTGTGAGTGTCTGCGCTCACCCAGTATCAGATAACCTGAGCTCATCTACTTGAAAATAGTGATCAATCTTAATTTTGTCATGTGGCTTTCATATTAGGAAGTAAAAATTGCACCAAAACCCCTCAGGTTTACCCCAACAAAACAATCCACGTGAAAAAAGTCATGGGGCAGAAAAAGCTGAGCAAAACCTCCTTGCTCAGTCATGATTATGCTGTACCTCCTCCCACTCTTTGTTTTGATGATAGGCTTTGTAAGGAGAGATCTTTTCTTTTGTTTTTAACTGCGAAGCAGCTAGCATGCTGCTGGTGTCATAAGATAAATGATTAATAATAATCATCATGAGAGAGAGCAAAAGGGCAAACGATGGCCCCAGATCAGTACTGAATCCTATTTTTGGCTGACAGCAGCAAGTTACAAGTCTGACAGGTTTAATAAACTGGTACTGATATTTACTAAATTTTTCTTTAAAGTTCATTTCAGCTGGATACAGAAGGATATGCATTTTATCAAAAAATATGCAGCAGTAGCTGAAAGATCTCAGTGCCAGGAGGCATTATTGGAATCCACATATTTAGAAGGAATCAAAGTAGGATTAGACATTAAAACTGGTAGTGATAACAGGCAATACTGTGCTAGAAAAAATGGGTCATAAAACTCCGTGTTTCAAGACTGTTTTGAAGCATACGTGTATTCAGAAAGAAGAGCCAAGAAGTAGGTGTAGGTCCCTGAACTTTATTTTTCCCTTCTGCCTGAATATATGTAGGCCTTTTCTCAACCCACACACTCTTTTTTTCCCTCAAAACCAGCATCTTTGGGCACTGTGTCTTGTTAATGGCAACACTTTGATGCCTAGAAGTCCTGACTGCAAGGTGTTGTACAAAGAGTACAAGAAAGATATAAAGCCACAGAAGGAAAAGGCTGAATGGACAAAAGCCAAAAGAGATGCTGTCCACATCTTGGCTCCTTGGCCCCTAAAAATCACCCCAGTCAGAATGCCCAAAGTGGAGCATCTCACTGAATCAGCAGCACAGACATGGAGGACACGCTGGCGTGCTCCTCTTGAGTCCTCACAGCACATCACACGTTGCATTAGTGTGCTGGTTTTGGCTGGGATAGAGTTAATTTTCTTCATAGTAGCTAGTATGGGGCTATGTTTYGGATTTGTGCTGAAAACAGTGTTGATAATACAGGGATGTTTTCCCTATTGCTGAGCAGTGCTTACACAGAGTCAAGGCCTTTTCTGCTTCTCACCCCACCCCACCAGCGAGGAGGCTGGGGGTGCACAAGAAGTGGGGAGGGGACACAGCTGGGACAGCTGACCCCAACTGACCAAAGGGATATCCCATACCATATGACATCATGCTCAGCAATATAAAAGCTGGGGGAAGAAGGACGAAGCGGGGGGCATTCAGAGTGATGGCGTTTGTCTTCCCAAGTAACCGTTACGCGTGATGGAGCCCTGCTTTCCTGGAGGTGGCTGAACACCTGCCTGCTGGAAGTGGTGAATGAATTCCTTGTTTTGCTTTGCTTGTGTGTGCGGCTTTTGCTTTACCTATTAAACTGTCTTTATCTCAACCCACGAGTTTTCTCACTTTTACACTTCGGATTCTCTCCCCCGTCCCATTGCAGGGGGAGTGAGCGAGCGGCTGTGTGGTGCTTAGTTGCCGGCTGGGGTTAAACAACAGCAATTACTTAAATTTTAATCACAATACCTGCCAGGACCAAAGGAACACATTCTGCGAAGACCTAAGATTTAACTGACAACCTAGCTAACATTAATGAGCAAACAGTAGTGAACAACTTTTCACACCCAAATTGGTACTATAAACAATCTACATCTACCCAGGACATTGCATTAATCTTCTCTGTATTAGTATAAATTAACAGTACAGAGTTCCAGGTATGTGATGGCATGTTCCTTGCCAACCCCATCTGTCCAAACATCTGGAAGTACAGACCTAAGAAAATTAAAAAATGAAAAACAGAATAGCGGTTGGTAGTCAATAAGAAATTGAAAAAACCTCAGCTATTCGAATCAATACTTTTTGTTGTAACATAATCTGCATTATTGAATATCAATATGGACTTGCAGAAAAGGACCCAATGTCCTTCTTAATTATAAATAAGGATTTACTTTTTTTTTCTAAAGCCCCATAGATAACTAGAATATTCTTAAGCAGCTTTTCAGAATACTCTAAACACTTTGAAAACTCATGATAAGACACTCATTTTTTAACCTAAATCACTCATCTTCAAGCACATGATCATTTAAATCACAGTATGTGGCAGCATATCTATCTACATGTATAGGTAGGTATGTAAAGGAATCCTCAGCTTGCACAGAGTCAACAGACCCTCTCCTGTAATATCCCCATCCTTGATGCTGATGGAGAAGAGAGCAGTCAGAAGAAAAGATGATGGATCAGGAAATTTTCAGAAGAGCACAAGGGGTCAGACAGTGGGCTAGAGCTAGAGCAGCCCTCATACGGCTTTGTATAATATTTTACATTTGGTCCAATGATAGAAACTTTCACTGATTACAGGATCTTCTGGCTTTTTAGTCTTCTCTCTTCTGGAATAATGAACGTTTATGTAAGTCTCAGAATGATGATGAATATATTCCCTTCTGTTATCAGAACTGGCTGAAAAAAGCATCTTTGATTAGCCTGCTGGGTTGGACAATGAAGTCTCTGTGAGGACCATTAGTGGCCAGGTAAGTGGAGGCTTTTTCTGCGCTGTCTGCCAAGAGAAGAGAGTAAGCATTTTACTCTTCCACATTGGAACCTTTTTCATTAAAATTGATAAAACTAAGAATCTGGTATTTTTTCCAACCACAACCTCTAAAGCAGAATGTGCTTTTCAGCCATGCTTTTAATGTATGGCATAGTTCAGAGATGTATTTGAATCAAAGCAAAGGACAGACTGTAATTGGTTTTAGATGGGTGAACAAAGGGAAGAGGCAGCCTCTGGGACTTGTCTGCCTTCATATCATGTATAACACACTGTATTATGGCTTATACTTATGATTATTAACACAATCGCAGAATTCAACTAGCCAGAACGTTCCCTGGGACTTCCTCTGGGACTCGGCCCTTTTCATATTCTTCATATTCTTGTCTTCAGAGCAGTTTTGTGGTTTTAAGGGACAGTGTCAGCTTGCCCCTATGGCCTGTATGCATTTCTGTTGTCCCCACGTGGAGAATGAAAGACTTAAATAACAAGCAAAACAGAGTGGCTGAACAGTTTCAGTGCTACACTCTTCAAACCATTTTGTTGTCTAAGAGATAYTCCCTCCAATCTAAATATTTTTACACCTCCCAAAATCTGAAAAGGTGCTGCAGGTGCTGCTAGCTGGTAACTGTTTATAGAAATCTAACTGAAGGTGATATTTCATACTAACAAAATCCAGTTTAGCTTAGCATAGCCCAGATATAGAAAGAAAACATTCCCATAAGAAGAATATGTGGGCTGACCAAGTCATGGTCTTTATTTATTGCCTCTCCATTTCTCATCTGAGTTATAGAGGAAGGGACTATAGTATAATGACTGTACAACAATTTGGAATAGCAGTAGCATAGTATACTATGCTTACCTTTGAATATATATCTGTGTGTGACTGATACGTGTAGTTCTTACTCACATCAAGCATGTGCACACCAATAATTGATAATGTTTAATCAAATGGGGATCAYTGACACATGAATTTTGTGTTTCATGGTACACACTAAAAATACATTTCTCTTGTAGTGATAATTTTGAGCCCATCACCATTTATAATTGCAATTAATTGAGGTACAAATAATAATGTTTTAATGAAAACGTATCCTTTGTGATTGCACTAACCATAAATCTGTCAACTTCAGAATGAGAATTAATTCCAGTATTTGTATTTTTTTCCAGTGTCAACCTGGACTCTCTTCTTCTTTGCTTGGTTTTGTATTTTGTTTCATAGTCTGCTACACGCTTGCATTCTGACATTACCCTTGAAAATCCCATACTGCAAAAATATTTCCTTTTTTTACACTGGCTTTACACAGAGCCAGTCAGTCCTCTGCCAGAAGAAAACCTGGGTTCCCTGGTGTGGTGCTGGAACTAGACTGAAGCTAGGTCATGTTTTAATAGCTGAGTGAGTGCATGTGTGCCTGGATGTGTGGGTGGGTATGCCATTCCCTGCCTACATTGTTGAAGGTCATTTCTCACTGCATGAAAAAAGGCAAACTTTGATATTAGCCATTGTATAGGGCCAATTTTTCCCCTAGACAGTTAAAATCAATGAAACAGTGGCAATTTACTCTAGAAAAGAATAAACAATCATATCTTGTGAAATTAAGATTATATTACCTAGAAATTTCTCTCTCTCTCCCTTTTTCTTTTTATTTTGAAAGAATCATGTTGGAAACAAAAAATAGAAAGAACTGTTTTTTAACTGAACCTCCCACTGGTGATCCAGACAAAGTAAGAAAAGGAGTATTTCCCAATATTAGAATTTGATTTCTTAATTTTACAGTCTATTTCTTGTGAAATGCGCATATATTTCAAGAACTTAAGTCTCTTGTATCAATATTACTTACCTCAATAAATATGAAAGTTTATCAATTACGAAGACCTGAGGGGATGAAGCAGCAACTTAGATATATCTGCAAAGACACTCTCTTTATTGTGGCAGAGATGCTGGGAAGATCTATTTTTGTATTTCACAGTAAAGAGAATTTCTGATTCTGATTTTTTTGGGGAAAAAATGCTTCTTTTAGCCACAAACATCAAAAGAATTTTTTTTTCGTGTGTGCACAGAGCCAAAGCTACCACCAGATGTGAGCAAAGTGACAATATTGCAATGATGAGACTGAAGTTAGAGCAAAGAATTACACAATACTGCAAAATTACTGGCAGGAAGGAAAAACATACTTCCTAAGAGCTGGAAGTAGCTATATCCTCACCCTGTTTTGACCTATTAGCTGCCCGTTCGCCCAGGTGATGTATAATCGTATTTGTCCTATTGGATTTATGTCTGTTCATAGACAGTCTCTCAACCAATAAGATTTATGTCTGAATAAAGACTTCTTGGTAAATTCTTCTTTTACTGTGAGGTATCTAATATATTTGTACTGTTTCTGTGGCATTATACGGAGAGCAACATATTAATGCAAATTGAAAGCAGAGAGATGATTGTATTCTGTCTTTGCACCTTTTATCTCACCTTTGACATAAGTTTATCATCCAGACAATATCCACTGCGAAACATTTCCCTGATACGGACTTCACATGCTCTTGCCCTCTTTCTCTTGTAGTATTGATTTTCGTTCCTCTCCTGGAAGCACAGCTCGACAGGTCATTCTTCCAAATCCCAGTGCTGCAGCACTGAGGCTATTTTTTATCAGTGGTCAGGGAACATGAGTTACAGCTTCTCACTAGACAGAGCTCTGTYAAAGGGTCTTTTGAAGCACAGTACCAAGCTCATAAAATACAGTAGATCTGTGCATTGATTTCTAAAAGAACACTTGCAGCAAATTAGTCACAAATTCCTTAGCTACTACAGAGGTTTCCAGGTTAACATCCTCACACCTGGGAGGAAGGTTTGGAAACGTAATATTTATTAGCATCAAATTAACAATTTTCACTTGCTTGTCAGAGGGGCTCGACATCAGTAGCTTACAGGAGTTTCAGTGAGAAAGCAATAGGCCTGAATATCAGCACTTTGTCTTCATCCACCTTGAAATATAATGAAGTGCCTATAGATTGAAATATAATATATATATTGAAATATAATGAAGTGCCTATAGTGCCTATAGGAAAGGCTGTGGATGTGGTCTACCTGGACTTCAGTAAAGCCTTCGACACTGTCTCCCACAGCATCCTCCTAGAGAAGCTGGYGGCTCATGGCCTAGACAGGTGTACTCTGCGCTGGGTAAAAAACTGGCTGGGCGGCAGGGCCCAGAGAGTTGTGGTGAATGGAGCGAAGTCCWCTTGGTGGCCAGTCACGAGCAGTGTCCCCCAGGGCTCCGTTTTGGGGCCGGTCTTGTTCAATATCTTTATCAGCGATCTGGATGAGGGGATTGAGTGCTCCCTCAGTAAGTTCGCAAACAACACCAAGCTGGGTGGGAGTGTCAATCTGCTCGAGGGTAGGAAGGCTCTGCAGAGGGACCTGGACAGGCTGGATCGATGGGCTGAGGCCAACTGYATGAGGTTCAACAAGGCCAAGTGCCGGGTCCTGCACTTTGGCCACAACAACCCCATGCAACGCTACAGGCTGGGGGAAGAGTGGCTGGAAAGCTGCCTGTCGGAAAAGGACCTGGGGGTGCTGGTTGACAGCTGGCTGAATATGAACCGGCAGTGTGCCCAGGTGGCCAAGAAGGCCAATGGCATCCTGGCCTGTATCAGAAAYAGTGTGGCCAGCAGGAGTAGGGAGGTGATCGTGCCCCTGTACTTGGCACTGGTGAGGCCACACCTCGAATACTGTGTTCAGTTTTGGGCCCCTCACTACAAGAAGGACATTGAGGTGCTGGAGYGTGTCCAGAGAAGGGCAACAAAGCTGGTGAAGGGTCTGGAGAGCAAGTCTTACGAGGAGCAGCTGAGGGAACTGTGACTGTTCAGTCTGGAGAAGAGGAGGCTSAGGGGAGACCTTATCGCCCTCTACAACTACCTGAAAGGAGGTTGCAGCGAGGTGGGTGTTGGTCTCTTCTGCCAAGCAACTAGCGATAGGACGAGAGGAAATGGCCTCAAGTTGCGCCAGGGGAGGTTTAGATTGGACATTAGGAAAAATTTCTTTACTGAAAGAGTGGTTAAGCATTGGAACAGGCTGCCCAGGGAAGTGGTGGAGTCACCATCCCTGGAAGTATTTAAAAGACGTGTAGATGAGGCGCTTAGGGACATGGTTTAGTGGGCATGGTGGTGTTGGGTTGACGGTTGGACTTGATGATCTTAGAGGTCTTTTCCAACCTAAACGATTCTATGATTCTATGATTCTATGACTATTATATAATGGAATATGATATTATATATAAATATAAAATAATATATATATTACAAACTGCAGACTCTAACAATTAATAATTAGGATCTGAACAGATTATTAAGGACTAATCATAGAATCATAGAATCATAGAATCATTAAGGTTGGAAAAGACCTCTAAGATCATCAAGTCCAACCGTTAACCTAGCGCTGCCAAGTCCACCACTAAACCATGTCCCTAAGCACCATATCTACACGTCTTTTAAATACTTCCAGGGACGGTGACTCCACCACTTCCCTGGGCAGCCTGTTCCAATGCTTGATAACCCTTTCAGTGAAGAAATTTTTCCTAATATCCAATGCAAACCTCCCCTGGCGCAACTTGAGGCCATTTCCTCTTGTCCTATTGCTTGTTACTTGGGAGAAGAGACCAACAGCCACCTTGCTACAACCTCCTTTCAGGTAGTTGTAGAGGGCGATAAGGTCTCCCCTGAGCCTCCTCTTCTCCAGGCTAAACAGTCCCAGTTCCCTCAGCCGCTCCTCGTAAGACTTGCTCTCCAAACCCTTCACCAGCTTTGTTGCCCTTCTTCGGACACGCTCCAGCACCTCAATGTGCTTCTTGTAGTGAGGGGCCCAAAACTGAACACAGTATTTGAGGTGCGGCCTCACCAGTGCCAAGTACAGGGGGATGATCACTTCCCTGGTCCTGCTGGCCACACTATTTCTGATACAAGCCAGGATGCTATTGGCCTTSTTGGCCACCTGGGCACACTGCCGGTTCATATTCAGCCAGCTGTCGACCAATACCCCCAGGTCCTTTTCYGMCAGGCMGCTTTCCAGCCACTCTTCCCCCAGCCTGTAGCGTTGCATGGGGTTGTTATGACCCAAGTGCAGGACGTGGCACTTAACCTTGTTGAATCTCATACTGTTGGCCTTGGCCCATCGATCCAGCCTGTCCAGATCCCTCTGTACAGCCTTCCTTCCCTCAAGCAGATCAACACTCCTGCCCAACTTGGTGTCGTCTGCAAACTCACTGAGGGTGCACTCGATCCCCTCATCCAGATCATTGATAAAGATATTGAACAGAACTGGCCCCAGTAGTGAGCCTTGGGGAACACCACTTATGACCGGCTGCCAACTGGATTTAACTCCATTCACCACAGCTCTTTAGGCTCGGCCATCCAGCTGGTTTTTACCCAGCAAAGAGTACGCCCATCCAAGCCATGAGCAGCCAGTTTCTCCGGGAGAATGCTGTGGGAAACGGTGTCAAAGGTTTTTCTAAAGACAATATCCACAGCCTTTTGCTATCCACTAAGTGGGTCACCTTGTGTAGAAGGAGATCAGGTTAGTCAAGCAGGACTTGCCCTTCATAAACCCGTGCTGACTGGGCCTGAGCACCTGGTTGTCTTGTACATGCCATGTAATGGCACTCAGGATGATCTGTTCCATAACTTTCCCTGGCACCAACGTCAGACTGACAGGCCTGTAGTTCCCTGGATATAATAATATATAATATTATAATATAATATTATATATTATATTTTTTATTTTAAAATATAATATAATATAATATAATATAATATAATATAATGTAATATAATATAATATAATATAATATAATATAATATAATATAATATAATATAGAGTCTGAAGTGACTCTCCCTCCTCAGGGGGTCTCCCTCCTCTGCCACTTTTGGAGAATCTTGAGTTCAAATTTTCAAACAAAAAGGATGTTGAAATCATCATCATCCCTTCAGGTAACTCACCTGCTCTAGGTATTTCTTTTTCAGTTGTCCTTCAGTAATTTCATAAAAATAAAAGTCCTCCTCATTTGTTTTTGAAGGAACCCCTACCAAAAACAGTGGTCGTCTTAATCAGAAGCAAGATTAACATCTACCTGTCTTCTACGGTTTTCAGTTTCCAGAGAAACAGCATTTAAAGTGTGAAGTACTCCATCATGTGCTGTTGAGCTGAGGCAGAAGAATATGAACCTGTCATCTTCCAGTCCACTTTGTTCTCCAACCTTCTGCTTATTATTTGCTGATTCTGCATGCTTGGTTGAAATTCAGTTTCTACAGCTTTCAAAGGCTTATGCAGACCCTAGCATTACATAGAAGGTTGAAGAATAATACATGAATGAAAGCTTAGAGAATAAGATCCAGAATATAGTAATGAGGATACAGAGGTGCAAACTTTATTAATCTTAAACTTGTCAAGAAATTTAACTGTACATAGCAATAAATGATATAGTCTTGTTAAGCAGTGTGATTCATTGGATTACGAAGATCAGAGATTCAGAAAGAAATCATTCTATTTTAGAGCCATCAAACCAATTACAGCTGCAACTGCAATATTTTAAGGGGGCCTAAACCTTGATTTATTTTACCATTTTTATACCTTAAATGGGATTGCTTGTATAGTCACATGCAGTGCTACTGCAAGTGTATATATTTCACAACCAAAAAGAAACTCTGTTTTCTATGCCTGATGAGCGCTCCTTAGCAAGAGGAGCTGATTTTCTGCCACTTCTTTCAATTCTAAACAAGGCAATTACTTTTCCTTAAGAAGAGATGAAAGGTTATTTATGGTCTTTAGAGCCATGATATTCTCATTAGTGGCATACTGAGTGATAGCCTAAAAGACTTTAATGTAGTCATAGTAAGATTTCATTCTTTTGGCTATTTGTGACAAAGATGATCTTGAAGCAGATCTCTGAATACATCTTTGAGGCTTTGAAAATATAACATCTCTGAGGCTGCATAAACAAGAATTCAGAGTATTTAATATGAACAAATTCTTGGCAAGACCTTACATAACACAAGCACAATATGTAAATCCATTTAAGGATGAAATGGAACTAGTTAGATGCAAGTCAAAGCACTTTGATAAGTCACAGCTAATCAAATATAAATAAAAATAGGTGCTGAATTTTTAAACAAGATTCAGTTGATTAGACTGGGATCATTCCATATTATTCAGGAGCAACAATTTTATGCAAGATGAGCGAACATCAGGAGCATTCATTGTTCTTCGGTTTTTTAAGTTTGCTTGTGCATGGGTTCAAATTTGTCTTTCTTATTATTATTGCTGAATTAAAGTGATATAATACTACAAACTGGAAAACATTGATTACACTGAAATAGATTTTAAATACAGCATTGAATATAAAAATGATGACTTTTATTAAATATCAAGCTGGAAAGGCACTGCAGAACAGAGTTCAGCTATTATTGCCTTGTGATTGGGTTATCATTAAGTTTCATCATCCTTCTTGCTAAATCCTCTGTTTGACACCCCTCTTTTAGCAGAAGTCAAAAGCAAGAACAATTTGCTATATAGAAGTTAACCTGTTTTTCAGACAACTCTACAGTCTCATGGCTTTGAATGCTCTGCTCACAGAAGGAGCTCTCCGGCACACTCTCTAGGACATAGTAAGGTTCATTCCAAGCCGGTAAGTTCTCTGCACAGGATAGACAATTTCAGTTTAAATAGACAGTTTGCCTGCACATTCTTTGGAAGTAAAGCTATTTCTTACTGTGTTTGCCTAATACCAAACACACTAGAAGCCAGTGTTTTGCCTTAGTCAATGTGCATGTGGACAGTGCAATTAGTAGAACTTCGTAAACCATCTTGCAATCCAGATGAAACAAAGTTAATGGGTCCCAAAAAGTGTGTGCTCCTATTTGTGAGTACTTCATAATTCTGCTTGACAAAATAAAGCTGTCAGAAAACAAATGCCAAAAATGCCAGTGGGGAATGAGTTATTCTTAGATTGTGCAATCAGATGGGGAATATGGTTCAGTAGGCCCTACCAGACCTGGGTTATCTTCCTGTTTCTGTTATTTCCACAAGTCATGCTACTTCACTTATACTCACCTGTTAGACTTCTGTTTGGATATGTGTCTGGGTGTTTTTTTCTCCATCAAAACTAAGATGACAGAGAAGGCTGACTTGTGAGTGCAAATGCAGAGCACTCTTGGACTTAGCTCCTCAGAGGTAATCCTAGATGCTGTGTGTTGTATATGGCCTTTCAGACAAGGATAACATGGCACTTGTTAAGTGCTTAGCAATGTGGATCTTTCCTCATAAATCAGGACCTAAAAGACATATGTCAGTTGAAAGGGAAAAAGTTCTCTTCTTCAGAGAGGTGACTTTTGGATAACTATCATTAATATCTATGATGTGTTCAGCTGCCACCAGAACAGATGCTACACAAATGCTTAGAACTACGCATCTTGAAGTGTGGCAACATGAGACGAAAATACAATCAGGCCTCCAAGCCCTATTTATAAAGCCTAGAGAAAGGTTGTGCTTCATCCTTTGGCCTGACTGAATAGGTCAGGACAGTTAAAGGGTCAGCAGTGAACAAAAGGCCCTGGAGGTTCCTGGGACCCCTGAACATCTCAGACACCAACTTCAAATGTACTTGTAAAACCTTCGCCATTATGGAGGTGTTATATAAGATGACATATACATAAGATATTGATTTTGTCACCTCTTCTTCTTACTGCTGCTCACCAGCCAATCCAAAATTACCATTCCAAGGGTACCTAGATAACCCGGTACCTTTTGTATTCTGAATAGTTGATAAATACCTTGGGCATAAGAAACGTTTGATCATCATGAATTCATGTGCCATTAACTGTAATATACTGATGAAAGGAATTCATTTTATGTTCATGCAGCTGTCATGTATACTGCCAGGAGTGTTATGTTCTAATTTAGTGCTAGTCAACAGGCATAATAAAGGTGTTACTCATCAAATCTTGAGCATGTATATTTGTGTATCTTATACTGCAACCAAAGCACAGGGTAGATGTAAATAGCTTCACACTGACATTAATATGCTATAATTTCATGGCATCTTTAATGTCTATGCATGATGAAGATAAACTGGTAGAACAGAATAATTAATTAAATTGTGTTTTATTTTTAACAGAAACTGAACTTGGTGTTACACTTTCACCTAAATTGAATCCACCTGATTAGTATTATAGAATTAAAGCTGCTCTAGATGAATTGGTTTCATATCTTCAGTGTCTTCATGCTTCTAATATTTGTGAATTGCATTGTACTACTTAGATATCCTGTCATCTTTTCAAACTGCAATACATACAAACAAAGATTGCTTAGTTCTTCTTTAATAAAATAGCTAAGCAAGGAAGAACATAATAAATGAAAAATATGTTACACAATTCTCAAAGTCCTATATTTTATCCCCACCGCAAAAGATGGACTTTGTGGCATGTCCTTCATGCACTAAATTCAAATTATTTTATATCCAGGGAAAAAAAATTAAATTCAGGAGTCAGGCAATGCCTGAAGCATGCTGCCTCTGTTCTAAACCTCTGGTTCAGCTATATCACCAGATTGTGACTGATCATGAGCACATGGCAGAAGAGCCATTCAAGAGCTGACAGTCCATATGTGACTTGTAAAGTGGAGGTGTGATGGAGCTCAAGAAATTAAGATTAATTAAGTCACAGACTGAATTAATGGTTAACACTGACTCATCAGCTCCAAAGTGAATATCAGGTAACCTTCAGCATGGCTTATGCCTGTTATGTGCGTTATATTCTGTATAAACTCAATGGACGTAGTATTAGTATTATCTATGAAAAATAAATCATTTGTTGTCGTGAACTGTGAATCCTGAACAGAAACCAGCTATAGATCACTAGTCTGAAATGTAAAAATGGTTCATGCAAAAAATGTTGGACATTTCTGGCATAGGAAGATGAAGTATCCTGCATAAATTAATTATATTTATTAATTTTGATGGAATAACCCCCTGAGGGAAGGACATTAACACAGTTATGCCATTGTGCAGCATTAAATATTTAAACGTAGCTTGGTATACAGGGATACAAAGTGTATTTCCTGAGTAGTCCACAGGCAATAGTCCCTAGCTCAGTCCAAAAGCAAAGTACACTAGAAAATTCATACCAAAGTTTGAAATGAATTCTTTAGAGCCCACAGATCAAAAAGTAACAAACCCAAAATGTACAGTATTTTAAACTGAGACAAGGGATGATAAATCTTGAACAAACCCTATCCCAATGCATTTGCTGGAGGGAGCATCCAGATGAAGACATAGATTGTGTACACTCAACCAAAACTGGGGGGAGTTTAAGTCCTTACATCTATGACAGCCATCAAAAAAGCTTTTTCTCCAGCACTGTCCAACTGGTAAAGTACCTGTCGAAACTCTTCAAGTACCTCCTTGCACAACATGAAGGTTTCTGCTAGGAACCAGTGTACAAACTGCCCATTCTGGATAGCCGGTCACCAGCCACAGGCTGCCGCGATGCCTGCCTGCCTGGGAGAGCCTTGTCCAGGCATGCTCATGGCTAACTCGCACCAGAACAGTGAAACAGCGCAATGCACCAGAGTCACAGTCTCTTTCACCAAAAGCCTAGCTGAGGATCAAGGTCTGGGCTCTTCTTGTGATAAATCTTGCCAAGCTATAAGCTGAAGAGCTGGATTTTGTTTCCATCTTACTCTGCAGATGAAGTTAGAGGGGAGCACTTTCCAAACCCGCTCACAGATTACTGCTTGAACAACTAGGCTGTTTGGCTAATGTGCACTGTGAATGCTCTCCTCTTGAAACTGTGCTACTATGCAGCTAAAAATGCAAGTATCCTTGAGCCAAATTCAAGCAAGCAAATAGCAGTTGGACTCTATAACCTAAGAGTTACAATGCTTTGCTGTGCGAGATCATGACCTCACTCCTGTCATTGTTTGCCTATGTGGAACACAGTAACTCAAAATTAGATAGAAAGTAACGACCCATTAACTCCAGTTCAACTTGCTTTTTTGGTTGTGGGTTTTTTGAAAGAAAGAAAAAAAAAAAATGCCAAGGCACAGAGAGGTTTATGTAGGATTGCTGAGACCAGGATCCTTTGGACATAGGAAACTCTGAACCCTCTCCTAACATAAATAATGGTGTATCATACTCATAACATCAGACACTTCCAGACTCCTTTTCTGAAAGTGTTTATTTTCAGTGATTTCCTCCTGAGATAGCAGAGATGGTTTCAAATAGTGCAGTCTGAATGCAAAACAAAAGGCCAGTGCCCTCTGAACAGTGAAGATGGGAAAAAGCAATCCTAATTAAAGTTGTTACTCATTTGCCTAAAAGCAGCTGGGAATTTAATTAGTTCTGTAACTTGTTAGTTTTGATGGATATCTGCCCTCTGCCATGGAGCAGCTGTTATCTCACCTCCAGCTGCTTCTTGCAGATCAGCAGCTCACAATCTTTTCGGAGCCAGCCTCACTGCTGCCTGCCTTGCCTTGCCCCTCTGACCAAGCACTGCTTCCTTGCCAGCTTTCGCCAGCGCTGGATGCATCTCCCTTCATCCCTGCAGCCTCCTTTCTTCTCCCCCAACGCCGAAGCCCTGCTGCAGCCTTGCCTTGTCATGCTCCAGATGTGCTCTGGTCCCCCCGCAGCCTGCTCTTCCTCCCTCCCTCTCCTTGGATATTTAATGCCGTGATGTTAACACAGAGATCTGTGCCAACAAGCCCAGCAGAACTTATGAGACTGGGGTCAATCCTGTTTTTCTCTGCAACTCATCTCCGCTGTAACCCTCCCTCACAGATCAACAGCCCTAAACCTGCTGCTTCGAGTCGACACGGTAGAGCTAGAGAACTGGGTGTTACCAGCTCAGGCAAAGTGATTTCCCTCATGAAAAGAATGGGGGGAAAAAAGTATTCTTTTTTAATCTATCTATATATAAAAACTAAAAAAATAATTTGAGAAAGTGAATTTCTGGTCAATCTGAAACAGAAAATGTTAGCTTTATCTCACTGGAATGAAAATAAAGGGGAAAATAAAAAAGGTTTCAATTAAGCGCTTGATTCAGTCCAAAGCAAAGTTTTAATTTCTTTTTGCTGTGTAATCCTTTCAAATGTATTTGGCTAAATTCAAAGCAAAATTTATTTAAATGGCTCTATTTTTGTGTTTTCAAAAGTTTTTGATCTTTCTTTTCTGGATCTATCAAAGCTGTTCATAATCTAATAATTTTGGTACTCTCTAAAGCACAGTTTTCAGAAAATAAACCATTCATAATAACAACTTTGCCCAAGTCTGTCATTAACCATTTTCCCTCCTTCCTTTTCCCTTGGTGGACCTATAAAATAGATGGTCTTAGAAATAAACCTTATTGTGTTCCAACTGAATGCCCTGCTAAACTGGGACATTCCTTGGAGCTTCTGTAAGAATGTCTTTTCTCTATGCCTGTATAAGAAAGGGGAAAAAACTATAAGAAAAGGGTTGTGCTAATTTTATATTTATATTTCTGTAAAATTAAAAAAGCGATTTAACCTACTGTCAAACAAGCCTGTGCTTTCTCATCTAGCTCTGTGTATTGTAATTATTATATTATATCATTTGTTATTATGACTAACATTAAATTTGGGATTAATTTGGCTAGATGCTCAATATTTTTATACAGCGCTGTTGAGTATAGCCAAACTTTCTTAAGAATAAAAGAGAATCTTCTCTTAGGACTACTTCTAGTATGAACACCATATTACTCCCTTTTGTTCAACTGTTTTCTTTCTTGAATTTTTTTAATGATCCAAAATTTGCCCTTGTCACCCACAGCAGAGAAAAAAACATTTTAAGATGTTTTACTGGAGTGACTCTGTGCTCACAAAGTCATTTTTCACAGATTATATCAGACCGCATACTAATAACATATGCATACTCACTACCAGCTTGTCTGGGACAAATGATAATTTTGACACTCTCTAATGCATCACTTTCACTGTGTTTAAGGATTTATTATCCTGGATATGTTCATGGGCACTGTAGCGGAATCAGATCTTAAGCCTTTCAGTAATTTTCTGAAATCTCTTGCTTAATCAACATTTCTGTTCTTTAGCAGTTAGAGGGATTCTCAAAGTTAAACATAAAGTAATGCCAACCTGTTATATCTGGACTTTTTGCTTTTATTTTTGCTGAATCTCTTTTTAGGTTTGAGTGCATTTTCGTATCTAACCTTCAAAAAAGTAAAAATCCCTGAGGATCCAAATGTTGCCAGTATGGCCACCTGTGACCCAAATATAAGATTTTTTGGGTAATGAGATACTGACTTCAGGTGGCAAAGATGTTGCTATCAGCCATTTGAACATTTCACATTTAGCCTCAGAAAATTTTTATGGTGCTCCAACTAAACTACTTGCTCCTCAAACTAATTTGTTAGTCTTAGTAAATCTCCTGTTGGTGAAATTCTAAAGTTGTTGTAAACTACATCAGTAGAAATGCAACATTAATTTTTCCCTCTATTTTTTATGCTTTGGTTAAAATGTACAATTTAGGAGATAATGTTTGAGGCTGGATCAAACCTCTCTGATAGGTTGGCATATTTTTACACAATACAAAGCTCTTCAGTAATCTCGGAAAAATGGCTCCGTGCAGGTACTGTTTGAGAAGGGACATACACAGCACAGTCAGAGGGGATGGAAAAGGGTGTACAGAAAYGAAGGGCTACATCCACAGAGCACAATGCAATGCCACGTGGAGGTACTGCTGCTCTTCATCTCCAGAAAAGTACCCATGCCAAACTGCTTTCAGAATCTCACTCTCCTCTTTAGTTACCTGTATTTAGTTATTGAGCACAGAATTATGCTGTGATGATCTACTATAAAAGACCAGGAAACCTCAATGCAGTCTGACCAAGCAATAACATATGACTCACAGGGAAATCTAGACCGAGGGCCCTCAGCTTGAGTGCTCATTGAAAATATTTGTGCTGTGAATAGAGAAACTGTCTTTGTCTGATTACCCTGAAGCTCAAGAACATAAAAAGAGAGAATTTTTTTTCCACTTATAAATCCATAGAATTGTATCAGAGGTACCTGAATGATTCTTTTTCTTCTTCTTTTTCTTTTTTTTCTTTTTCAAATTTACAAACACTGAAATAACCTTCAGAGCCCTAAATTTTAACTTTTTACTAGCCTGAAATGGACCAGCAATATTTCTTCTTATAGCTTTCAAAATCAGGTTTCACCAAGTAAAAAGAGTTCTGGACACTGAAAATATAGGTCTTGGTCTGAAATTTGTTCTCAGACAAAATGTCAAGCATAGTCAAGGATCAGAAATCTGTCATTAAGTCTTACAGACTGCAAAAGCTTCTGAGCAGGCTTGATGTTTTTCACCAAAACAGTTACGCAGAAGTCAAGTTTGCAAGTGTCAGAATCTTATAACTGAATGCTTGGCTCTAGTAAGAGGTAAAAAACTCCTGTGAAACCTGACATAAGCCAGTGGAACAAAATACGGATGTAGTTACATATGTGTGCAATGATTTCAAAGCTAAAACGTGAAATGCAGCAGTCTAAGACATTTCCAGAATTATTCCACATCTGCAAGATGCCTTTTCCTACTCTCAGTTAGTTCTCTCTGTCTCTTATGGTATTCAGTCCTGATCTCAAATGTAAGCAGCAATAAAAGGAAAGTAACTTTGTCTTTATACAGGAGTGAAAAAATCTGGGGTGGCATTTTTAATTGTCCCATTTAAGGAGAAACCTTTGGGACATCTTTCACGCTCTCCACACGTCCATGCAAAATGACAGCAAAAAATTGGCAAGCTCTATAGCTGTAATTGAAAACTGAAGTTCTCCCATATTTAGATTCCTTTAGGCATTTCATGGCTACCTCCACCACATTAAACCATCTCACAATCTTATGTATTAAATCTTTCTCTTTTCCCTTCTGGAATTAAAATATGACAAATACAAAGCTCAGATACTTTTGTAATTTATAAAATAAAGAGATTAATAATGGGATTTTTTTGATTCAAATTCTTTCCACATTTCTCTTGTAAATATGTTTTTAAAAAAAGTAACCTTACCACTAACAAAAATAGGTTTCAGAAAACAAAGCGAGTATTCCACTTAAAATAAAAGCCAATCCTTTCAAACAACTGCAATCTGAAAATAGAACAAAAGAAAACAATAATTCTACAAAGGAGAAGAAGAAAACTTGGTCCCATAACAGTGATATTTTTCAGAATGAATCTCAGTGTGCGTGTCTGCATGCATATATATGTTCATATTTTTTGTTCACGCATCCTATACTTCTAATTAAAGAAGCATTGGCAAACCCACAGAAATTATTAGTTACTCTAACTAAAACTCCATTTAAATGGTGTATCTTCTTTCATTTATCTTTTGCTGTCATTGTTGCTTTACTGATATGGTCCTAATTCAAGAATATCTGTGGAAGATAAGCACGAGCTTCAACATTTGTCTGCTGCGATACAAAGGGAGACTTGTATATGTCATGATAAAGCAATGCTGTCCAGGCTACAGGATGCATTTGGACTGTAAGAGGTTTCCATACAGCTAGTCACCTTCTCTCAAAAAAAAAAGAGGACAAACTGGTCAAGCAGCAAAATCAGATCAAGCAGGTAAATGGCTTCTTGTACGTTTGTTCACAGATCAACAAAAGAGCCTGCTCTTCACCCAAGAGTTAGTAAGAGATTGTTCTCAGCAAGCACCTTGCTTTCCCTTTTCTGGTGGGCAGCTGCAACCACAGCACAACCTCTTCGTCCTTTCCCGACTCCACAAATTCCCATTTGGCAAAAGTCGTAGTTCTCTGCCAAACACAGAGGTGAGACAGTGGGGGAAATACAGGCCAAGGAGGGTCTTCAGAATAGTATCTTCCTTTTTTAGATGTCAAGGTTGGACCATGGAGAATTACTACAGCATGAATATGACACTGGTATAGTGATAACTGCATGAGGTTCAACAAGGCCAAGTGCCGGGTCCTGCACTTGGGCCACAACAACCCCATGCAACGCTACAGGCTGGGGGAAGAGTGGCTGGAAAGCTGCCTGTCGGAAAAGGACCTGGGGGTGCTGGTTGACAGCTGGCTGAAC
>JAYKAV010000358.1:12023-40571 GCA_035582835.1 Phoebastria nigripes | reverse complement strand
CTTTACTGAAAGAGTGGTTAAGCATTGGAACAGGCTGCCCAGGGAAGTGGTGGAGTCACCATCCCTGGAGGTATTTAAAAGACGTGTAGATGAGGCACTTAGGGACATGGTTTAGTGGGCATGGTGGTGTTGGGTTGACGGTTGGACTCGATGATCTTAGAGGTCTTTTCCAACCTTAATGATTCTATGATTCTATGATTTTGTTTAGTGTCCTCCAAAGAAACCCAGAAAATTGCAAACCTGAAAAACTATGCTGCAAAAATTCAACAGTTTCTAGCCCCATGATCACTCCTTGTCTCTCATCCTTTCCTTGACCAACGACAATAATGAAGATGACCAAAAGAAAGAAGTCAGATACAGCCAACCCTGAAAAACAGAGGACTTGCACTGTAATTTCAGCAACATGTATTAACAGTGAGTTAATCTTTTCTTGGGATGTGAAGATGGATCAGATGACTCTCACTGTTTCTTCTGTGTTTTCTATTATTATCTTCTTGTATATCCTGGAATCTGCCTACGTGTTAATATCATTATGTTCCTTTAAATATAGCTGGATTTTTGTAACAGGACCTCTTGCATATTTAATCTTAAAATTGTATATGTTTATGTCCATCATAAAACTAGATTACCCAAAATACTTGATGATACTGAATTCAAATTATTTTATAAGAATAAATATATTTCTTTTAGAAATCATTTGATCTATCTATTCTGAGATTTCAGAAGTTAACACTTCAGTTATAATATCCCAGTTGTAGACAGAATTAAGAGTGTCTTTCATGCTTTAATGTTAATGCATTTCTTACATTAATATATCTAGGTATAGCAGTAATCTCAAGGCTTCCTGAGTTTGCAAAGTTTCATTCACTGAAAGGTGGAATGCTTTGTACTTTCAAATACACACTCTCAAACCCCCTCCAATTTAACATAATATTTATCTGAGCATATAGAAAGATCGTTGCTGGATATGTTGTAAGGTTAGAAGACACTTTTTAGGTGAATCTCATGACAACGTAGCTCTTTTCCATTAACAGCAGCAGACTTCACTTCACTCTAAAGAACTTCCTTTTGTTCCCAGGTATAAGAAAAGACATGCTATATAATAGCCTAGTCTAACGTAATGCTTAACATGAATTAAGACCTCATATATCCAATCGAAAAAGCATGACATACATTTAACTGTGTATGCCAACACTTAATATGTACTGATGCTGAAATTGTAATGAGAAGTGCAATTTCTTGTGTCACACAGTACCAGTTTTGAAAGTTAAGAAATACAATGGTAAATAGTGAAAAATAACCACCTTCTTAAGGAAACAACAGAGAACATGGTTGTCTTAACTTTAGTGAAATGACAGCAACTTCCCTGTGGGCATCCCTCAGTTTCATTGGAAACACTAGCAAATTGTTACTTTTTTTGTTTTATTTTCATTTTTATCTACAGACAGTTTCTACAAGAGTACAGAAACGCTTCCTGTAGAGAACAACATCTACCTGCAAAAGGATAGACACAATGATCAGCAAAGTTCCTCAAAATCATCATTCTGAGAAGCTGGAAGAGTTTAGAAGAGTTATTGTTTTCCATACATTAGTGTGTTAGCCTCAGCTAAATTAGACAGAGACAATGAAGTAATAGAAAGGGCATAAAAGCCCTTAGGAAAAGAGCAATCAATTAATGTCTGAAGTTTTGAATATTCAGCTTATACTAAAGCTGTGAGAGAGTGTGTGAGAAGATCTCTCACTTTTTCCTTTACTTTCTCTGTTCTCGAATCCTAACACGGACTACTCCGTGTATGACCACAAATACACATGGCATGCCCATTACTTTAATTAAAGTGGGACAGGAATCTTTTCTTCCTTTTAATAAATGAGGTGGATCAAGGACCAAATCCCTCCAGAAATACATATTTTCTAACTGATTGTATGATAAATGTGTCTTGTTTGACATATGCATGCTGACTTTTTATTTCACATTTAAGGTTACAAATGAAATGAAAGGCACACACAGTGCACACACATTAACAGTGATCTCACTGAGTATCGCTTTATGATTCTGTATTAGTTTTGAATTTTCGTTTGTGACAATCACAGCTGAGCTTCAGAAGGCCACGTGGATTTGACAGGATCGTTTTGACTATAAGATATAAGCCAGTTCTGCTATGGAAATTTAAAAGACATGCTACGCATTGCAAGTCTGAYTTATATGTTATTTAACATGTCAAAAGGCTAAAAGAAGAATGTCAAGCTTGACACTGAAATGTGTACTTTGCCTGACATAAAGAATGTCCTCCCTGTAAAGATAGAAACTGATTCATAATCAAACTTCAGGGAACTAGCCAATGTACTAGACTGGGCCTTCATGGAGCTTTAACTTCTAAAGCAACAGAAGAAAGCCTTTCACTGAAACAAAATGTGCAGGAAAAGTATATATTTGTTAATTCCTTTATATATCAAGTATTCTGATACCTGATATTAAAAGCACTGTTGAGAGTTATAAAACAGTTCTGAAAAGTTTAGATTTAGATATGGCATTTATATTCAAGTTACTTGAGATATGTATTGAATTTAATGAAATGTTTGACAATCAGCATTCATCAGTATCTGACAGTAAAATTCATACTATATGAGATTGTAATGTAGCATTAGTTCATACAGAATGAATACTGACTGCACTGTGTTAGTTAGGAAAAGAAGATCATAATATATTAGTGTCAAAAATTGTGATGTTAGAAAATAGAAGACTCTGAGTATTGCAATTATGAAAGCTACTCTGGCAAAAAAATGATATGAAGTACTCAGAAAACATTAGATTGGCACGTATACTGTTGTTATTGAGGTATATTTAGACCCCTTGCAGTTCTATAGAAATACAGAGACTTGCGTGCTATTACAACATGTATCATTAATGACCACTGACTTACGCAATTTTTATTTATTATCTCTAAATGGCTGACAAAGCTTTCAGTTTTCTATGCAACACAGGAAAGAAAAAAGTATTATTACCACCACCTAACCCTAAGGACAATGCTGAGGTTACAATCAGAGCAAGAGACACATTCCTCCTAAATTGGGATTCTGCCCTGAACTGATATCCATAAAAGCCTTTCCCTCTGCACTGAATAGGTGAAGACTCTGGGAGGCTAAGGTTTTAGTTTAGGTACCTTAAACATCTAACATAAGATATGCAGTGTAATTACATCCTTAGAAGCTTGTCTTGGTATTACTACAGTCTACATGACAGCAGTCTTCATATTCAGCACATGAAGACATGTTCAGAAGATGGAAGTTAAACTCCACGGAAAATCCTGGGAAGCAGTGAAGCACAGTAGCTTACAGCAGAGCAATGGATTGTCACCCAGCAGCATCACATTGCCTGTCATACAGCAACGGATACAATTCAGATTGTCATGAAATTGTGGAAACAGATATGGGGGGGAAGAAGGACTTGTGCTAACTCTACGTGCATGCATTTCATCAGTTTGGAGGCTAACCTGATGCTTTCTGATGACAAATGATTCGGTATGAAATGTCATTAGTATAAAACCTAGAGGAACTTTTGCACTGATCAGTAGCTAGAGATGGCCCAAGTCAGGCTATAGTCTAGCTCTAATAATTCACAAGGTTTGCAGATTGGCTACTCAAACCTGCCAGTGATACCATCAGAGCTCAGCATGCTCAGATCTGGTGCTGTCCCCCATAGCCATGGCAGACATTGTTCCCAAAAGGAAGACTGATGAGTGACTGAGGGAGTTAAAGAATGAGTCTCGACGAGAAAGAACTAGTGTCAAGTTTTAAAACACTGTAAATCTAGCCAATTGATTTTCTGACCCTTTAAAATTGTTTTCCGGCTAGCATCACTCATATGTGGAGATTTCATCAAATAAAAATTGCAGAATTAATTTCAAATGGGCTCACTGTGGTGACTAAAGCTAGAATTTGGCAAGTATCAACATATTTGTTTTCCCTAAATTTAGTTATATTTAAATCTATTTTCAGCAGCTAGAGACAGGAAACTTAAATATTTATGCTAGTCTAAAGCATTATCAATGCATGTGCAGCCTTCTGAAGGTTTTCTGGCTATTTACAGTATGATTAGTTACGGTGAATCACATGGACCATCGTTACGTTTATTGCTATATATACAGCAAGAATTGTTTCCATGTCAGGTCTCTCTCCTCTCCTGTTTTAGTGGAGATTCTTACTGCCTTCTACCAGTCTACCTCCCTAATACTCATTGCCAAGGAACCTGCAGTACCATCCATTAATACTGAATTTTTCTACACATTTGAGAATCCTAGACTCAGGATGGATAGACACCTGATTTAGATGAAGACCACTGTCTGAAGATCTTTAGAAGTGACTGCCTCTCTCTTAATTTCTTTTAGTTTCAGTTTATCTTACAAGCAAATGAAGTTAGCTCCTTCAGAAGTACTGGATGACATCACTGTGTTGGATGCCGCTAATATTGGTGATGTAATGACTACCTTGGTGCATTAGCTTGGTTCAGGAATCCCTTCTCTACTTCCCCAAAGGTAGGAAACTACCCAACCCTACTTGGAAAACATAGTCCTAGTGAGTTTGGTGTTGGTGTTTGAGCCCCTCATTGAACATGGATTGGTGTTGCCCTTCTGTATTCCCTGTCTGACAGCAGCCTGAATCCTGCCCTCTGCCAGATGAGTGCAGGAACAGGCTGAAAAAGACAGGAGCAGATGCCCTTTTCCAATTCATCCTTCAACAACAACAAAAAAATCTAACACTTTTGAGAAAAATCTCTCCAATGTTTGGCAGCCTGTATGGAAAATCAAAATCCACTTTTAACAGTGCTTACTGGTATGAAGAAAATAATATTTTAATACATATAAATCAAACTCTGTTCATCCTTCAATAAAAGGCATTTAAAAGTAGGCAATGAATTTGACCCACTGTGGCCCACAGTATGTGATGGAACACACCTACGCTCCTCTTTTGTTTACTTCAGACTCTAGTACAAGCCACTTCTGCAAGAGAAAATTGTTCAGTAATCTCAAGGACTAAGCTACATGGATTTTTTAAACCAAAGTATTAATAGCTCAAATGTGTACCATTTAAGAAATTATATTATCATATTAATTCTGAGCAACTATGCTTATTTTGGCTGTCACCTTTCTTTTAAGCCTTTCCTTTAATCAATAAGGAATTTGAAAAAGAAGAAAAAATTGATCATTAAAAAAAAATAATCATACATACTCAGTGGGAGCCCTTAAGTGAGTTGTAATGGTTCATTTTAGTATTTAAAATTACTTACTAAGTATATATGTTAATCTAGAATATAAATATTGCACAATTTTAACCCTAGAAAATCCCCTATAAAAAAAACAACTGAACTGAAGGTAGTGAAATAATTAAATTGTCAACAAAAAGATGACATGTGAATATGGGGCATTTTCCTTGTTGCAGAAGAAGAAAATAATTGTTCATTAAGAACTTTAAAAAAATCAGGAATAAATATTCATGGGTTATAGATGGTCAATAGTAAACTCATTGGCAGTTTGAGAACTTCTTACCATGGTTATGTTTGAGTCTCACAGGTATGATTTTTGAAAGAATACCAGAAATAAAGCCAGTTAGGCAAACCCAACCGAGCCCTTCAACACTGGGTTCCTTCAGGTATTTTTGTTATCCAAATATTACCAACAGAACTGAACGTATTTCCCTGATTAACATAAGAGCTCTCCATGTGGTGGGACATAAAAGTGGGTAAAAGCAAGGCATCAGTTGGCTGAGAGATGAGAAAAATAGAGCATCCACTCAAGTGTGTGTATCATCCCCTCATCCATGTGAGGCATATGTTCAGCAGTTCCAGCACTGATCGTCGATCAGTCTCTGGAAATCAGTGGCAGCTCTAAAGCTTTTTAGCAGGCTGGGACCTTAAGAGAAAATTCTGCAGGGCAAGTCTGTGTGCGCACAAAGACACACAGGCATGTAATACAACAGAGATTCAAAGAACAATATTGTGCAAAATATAAAAACTGTAGGTCATTCACTATCAAAATAATATTAACAAGATGTGAACATTTAATTGTTATATACTGGAAAGCAAAACTATTCATTACTTGTAAAGGACCTTGTAACTTTCTCCAGCGCTCCCTCCTTTGTGCTTAGCTCCGGTTCCCCCATGCCCATCTCAGCAAACCCGGGGATAGCCAGAGAAATCCCCACGGAGAGCTTCTGAGCAAGTGCAGATGCATGAGGACTCTGGTACACATTTAAGCATTAACAAATAATAAAAGAAGCTATAGAAACTTATTACAAGTTGCAACAGGTATCTTGAGATAGACGCCTGCTTGAAAGAAATCCACTGGTCATTTTGTCACCTTGACAGAAAGGTTTCTCCTTGGTCCATCCCTTTGAAGGTGCCACTGACCCACAGTTTCTCCTTGAATCCTCTTGCTTTCTCTAGAAAGCATTTCTTAACAACAACAAAAATAACATTTTCAAAGTTGCTTACAGGATACAAGTTGCTAAATTCCCTTTCAGAGGTAACGCCTTCAAGTCTCCAATAAAATACCATAAACTGAGGAAAGTAAGAATGCACGACATTTTGAAAAAGGTGACATCCTCTGACTTTCTCTTTTCAGCCTGTTGCCTTTTTCTTGTATTACACTTGGTTAATATTTCTGCTTTACCTGCGTAGACATGTATCAGTTACTTAGTTGCAGATATATATCAAGTATGAACCACAGCCCTATCCATTGGTTTAATTTACAGAAGACTCAAATTTTGATTAATACCATTAATACCTGGCAGTCTAGAGTAGTGTGATTAGTTCTGAATAAAATATCAAGAAACTTTTGGTATTATTTAATTGATCATACCATCTTACTAGACCAACAATTTTCAATTTTGCTTGCTAGTGAAAAAACTTAAATTTAAAACAGTGTGTGTGTTGGACTTCAGCTCTGAAAGTGTTGCTTGTTTATGCTTGTTTATGCTCAAGTATAAATCAGTAAGAAGTAAAACTGAGATCTAAATCTGAATGTAAAAGTCAGATCATCTGCATGAATTGTCTGAACATTCACACTCAGCTACAGTATATAGCCCAAAAAATCACCCATTTGGCCTCAGATCCTTTATTTATAGGAAGACATTTGTACAGAAAGAATATAAGACAAGAGTCCAGATAATCAAGCACAATCAAGTCTTCCACTACTGCAAGTGACAGCATCATGTAAACCTTTTGCAAATACATCAGTTTTCATTCTAGGTCTTTTGACCCCCTATCTCCATTGAAAAATATTCAGTCATCTCACTAGTTTAACATCTTGGAATTTTTTTTTTTTTTATTTCTAAAAACTTGTGGCAACACTGTCTGTTAGCTTCCTCTCATGGAAGAGGCTCTTCTCTCTCCTTATTGTTGTTTATGAGATATTTATACAAAGCAATAATTTGCCCTCTTAACTTTCATCTTATACTTAGTTGTTGCTGAAAAAGAGAATTAAGGTATTGTTTGGTAGATGGTAACAGCATCAGCTAAAAATGCACCTGCCACTTAAAGTTACATTTCCTTTTCATCTCTGACTGGATAAATTAATCATACATATGCTATCCCTTGACCTAAACAATAAACAACTGCAAGGAAGGAGTCTGAAATCGGCCAGACTCTGGAAAAAATATATATTGGCATTTTACTGTAATTGATTATGCTACTGAGATTAGAATTGTTGAAATCAGAATTTAAGCCTTCATTTATCAGACAAAAAGCTAGTGGGATGGAAAGGAACTAAGTAATTACCTCAGCAACTCATCTGTCAAACCTTTCACAATTCTTCAACAAGGGTTTACTGAATGGAGACTCCAATGCACAGCAAAGAGTAATTGCAACATGAAAAAGTGATGCTCATTTTGGTGGTCCTGCATTTAACAGGACTGTGTTTTTTAAGCTGTCATTCCATATTTAGTTTTCTCCTTTATCCTGTATTGTCCTAAAGCATCTAATCAAAACAGAATTAGGTACTGCATGAATTAAAAGTCACTCTAAAACCAGTGAGATTATGACCAGCAATCAATGCTGCAATATAATGACAGCTTAGCAAATTTCTGACCTGCATTTATTTTAAGTAATTGCAAACTCTAACTGGGAAGCAAAAATCAAAGGAAACTGGGGTAAAAGATACATCTTAAAAATAATTCTTCAAAGGAGTCTCAAATTTAACTAAGGTATTTTTAAAATATTTAATATTTGATTAAACGGAATCAGAATTCATGCTAATCACAAATTTACTTCTGAACTAGAAAGACTACTTGAGTAGAAGATGTTGGAAAGTTCATTTTACAGATTATAGGCTAAAGAGTCAGTAAGGAACTTGGTCCTTCAGATGAGAAGTCAGATGGAATCAAAGCACCCAAGTCCCAAGTTGTGACCTATAAATCCAATCACTGTTATTAAACGTCATTCTACTTGGCTTGCCCCAAGCCCCACTTTTCAATCCCCAAGACCAGAATTCTTATCAGTATTATTGGAACATGCTCGTTACACACCGATGAGATCAGGCTTCTTATAAAACAAATATTTGGTTGCATTCAGTTACATTCTTTTAAAAAGACCTCTAGGCTCTTCTAAGCAAGGTGGTAATGCCTCCTACTCCAAAAGAACTAGAACAAGAAATTCCTTTCAAATTATGAATAGTGACCCCTATTTCAGAAAAAGGATGCTCAAGGCCCATATGTGGACAGAGGTCATCAGTTGCCAGAAAAAGGACAGTTGTAGTCGTTCCCCTGGTGCTTTGTGTCTCCTACTAGAGAGATCCTAGACATACGTGGTCTTTTGGATTGGGTAACAAGGCTCCTTCCTCTCTATGTCCCCACAGGAGGGAACCTAACTCAGGTTTCTGCTCCAGGTATTAGAGTTTAAACAGTAGACACTGAAGCTTCTAATGTGTTGGCTTCAAAGTCCTTTACTGGATTAAGCTACAGGTAGCTAAGCATTAATGTATAATTATTTGGATATTACCATAAAACTATTACAATTATAGCAAGTAAGACGATGTGCTATATGCATTGGCCTTTTGAACCTAGCATCATCTTGAGAACCGCTGTATAAAATTCTTCTCAGTGACACCCTAATTTATAGTAATATTTAAATGTGCAGGTACCATGCATGAATGCTTTGTCGTTCTCCTGAATTAATATCAGGCAGGTCAAAGCATGTGCTAGCATCTAGATTCAAATATTGGTGATTTTGAAACTAAAAACTTTAAAATGACAGTGAATCAGTGATGTCCTGAAGCAATGCAATGCATTGAAGAGACAGAGTACAAATTTAGCCAGAACTGATTTTTGCCAATCAACAGTTAAAGTGTAGCTCACTGTCTCAAATACTGGACACTCCCTATGTCTCCTTAGTATACAATGCCTCACCAGCTGGCCATTACTTACTACCGATTAGCTTTTCAACTACGCAAAATAAAACAGATTATTAATATCTATCTTTACAATGATACCTGAAAAATTCAAGGCTCTTTGAAATCTTTTTTTTTTTTTTTAATATAAAGCAATGAAAGTGATAGATGTAAGGCCCCCAGCAGATGGCCTGGATCTTGACTATACAGCCTAAGATCAGAAGAGAATTTATGCTCCTGTACTTTCCAACATTTTTATTTTAACATTTCACAGAGGTCAGACTTCGGGGAAACCAATGTATCTGTCTCTGAGGTCTCAGACAGATTGCCTTTTGAAAATCAATCTTATCCCTTCCTTCTTTTGCTGATTCCCAAACCATATGCTGACTACTGACACACATCTCTCCGTAACGATGCGAGCAGTGAAAATCCATAGCTTGAGTCTACTTTTCTGGAGCCAAAAAAGGCATAGACTGTATGACCTACCTGCAGACCAAATTAAGTGCCAAAAAGTGAGTCTTGGTCAAACTGAAATGAAGTAACAATATCTGTGGGTTTTCTCCTCTTTCTCCGTAGTTTTGCGGAGATGTACTACAGAGGCCTTTCTCTGTGGTGTTAGAGGGCTAGCTTGGCTATTGGAATAGCAGAGAAATATTATTACATGTTTATGGTTTTGGAGATAAAAGAGTGATACATGAATACAGGATAGCATACTTGACTTTGCTACTGTATTTCTGATGGGCAGAGGACAACTAAAAGAGTTCTAAACTAAACATTTAAGTCATGCATTTAGACTGTGTATATTTAATCATAGGTGTGGAAAGACTTAAGGCATGAAATAAATACAGTTGTTCTGAAGAAAGCACTGAATTCCCACAAATGAGGGTCAAAGAAATTACTTTCTTGACTTTGAATGACTTTGTAACAGTATCTCAAGTTAAAATTTTAATTGAGTTCATATTTTTAATAGGTATTTGTTAATTTTGTTTTAACCATAAAACTGTTGTGTAATAGTTGCATAAAGAACATTCTTTAATTTTATGATAAAGAAGGTTACAAAATCTTTATCATCAAAGATTTATTCTATTATGGCAACTAGTTTTTGTTTGACCTTAAAATACACTGGCAAAGCTAATAACTTGAAAAAGAAGCAAAAAGAAGCTAATTTAAAAAATTAAGAATACATCATAAAAAACTTTTCATCCTGGTACATGACTGTTAACAATTTCTACATCTAATAACTAGAACTAATACACTATCTTCTTTTTCAGGCTTCAATTCATTATTTCTTTAAATATAATATTCCTTTTTTGTAGTTCCCTGTAACACGTCAGGAGCCTACTCATATTTTGGTAGAAAAAACAAGTTATTTCTATGCATGGTAAATGTGTAAAACAATACATCTATCAGCTCTTTGTAGGAAGTCACTGACCTGTTATGTAAACTGTGTCCATAAGATAAATCTAAGCTTTCCACTGTTACCAGTTTCAAACAAAAACCAAAAAGGGGATGTGCTATGCTGAGGTCATTCCTGAAATATGCAGTGTTTTACTAAGTGATTTGGAGTCAGATCTGTGTGCAGAAGAGACAGAACTTTCCTTAGTTATATGAATACGTAGCTCCGCCTGAGACCTTTCATGCTCCAGGACACAGAGCTCTCCAGGAGGCTCCTCAGCAGTGTCTCTCTGATCTTTCTGTACCTGTCTTCACAACTCTTACTTCAGACTGACAGTACATCAACTCATTTGCACTGCCCTTACTGGGAGTTTTATTTGTGTATGTGATGTGAGGGCATGCAGGTTTCTGTAGCTGAGCTGTAATCCTTTCCTACATTAGCAATGATCTAGTAACTCCAGCAGTTTCTCTTTCCAATAAAAGAGGTTTTTTTCCATAGTCTTATTATTATTCCTGGCTCTAGTGAGCTCGTGGCTGAGAGCTCATCACATATTCCCCAGGGAAGCTCTTCTGCTGTAAGAATAGATATTTGTATCTTTTCCATTGTCCAGTGAGACTTTTCTAACCTTTTCCTTACCAGTATCGCTAAGATCTGATCAGATAATCATAATAAGCGAAACTAATGTAAGAGCATTATTCTCAATGCGCCTGGTCCATCAAAGCTCCAAAAATACAGAGGTAAAACAAATTGCACAGAGTCATTTTCCATCAGGGAAAAGAAAAGAGGATTTCACTATGCTCAAGGATTGACAATCCTTCTGGCAGCTCTTTTGGAGAAAAAAAAAGTCATTGAGAAAAGCATTTACATACTGTACTTTATATAAAGTACTTATATCAAGAGGATTTTCTTTGAAAATGGAAAAGATTAATCCTCAAGGAAATTTAATTCTATTACAGAGAAAACATTTTATTTAGTTCGTAATTTTGGAAATAATGATAGAGGTAATTAAGGTAACAATTCCATGCAATTTATTTCCAAGTAAAATTAAGATGTTTACTCTCCAAGCTAATTTTTCTTTGAGAGAGAAACAGTGTTGAGTGCTTCTTCCTACAGAACAACAGCTTAATATGAGTTGGATCAAATAGAAGACCTGGGCACATGGAGCTTCCAGCATCTAAAGAGCTGCAGAGATAGTTATTTCCTGTAAAGAATGCAACAAATCCTGGTGCTGTTGAGTTATTCAGAGCCCTAGTTCACACATACTCTGTGGTGGGATTCACAGACAACATATTTCCTACCAGACTCACCTACAGGGCTCACTCCATGACTTGTTTTCCAAGTATTCAAAATCTGAATACAGTGGAAGGACAGAGCCTCAGGATCTGCTGCCTGTAACAGCAACTACTATGCATGTTACTGCAACAACAAGCGTGTAGGAAACATACATTCAAGACATTGCTCCAAATCCAACTGTGCTCCTCAAAACAATTTTCTTCCAGGCCAGCTGACAACCCACATAGGCTACTGGGTATTATGGATAAATGTCTGGTTTGCTTTTTCCTTAAGGAAGAGCTGACCTTGATTCGGTACTTAATTCCTCTGTCTTTTACCTGACTTTCCCTGTCGGTTACTAGAACAGGCTCTATGCTCAACATCATGTTTATGAAACTCTGTGATAGGCACCTAACTTGCTCCTTGTGTTTTGTGGAGAACTTGGGACCCTCACTTGGGCTTGAAGTTATTTTATGAAAGGGGAATATGTACATTCTAAGGAAAAAGCCTTTGGTCTCTACGAAACTAATTTGTACACTCTCAAAAAACTGAATGGGTTTCTATTTTTAAAAATGTTTACTCTCTTTCATACAACAATTTGTCTATGTTTTTTCAGAGTAGTGAGGGGCAAGCAGAAGTTTGAGAAAATGTGAATTGTGATAAATTGCTCCTTTTGTTCTCAAGACCTAGAGTAAACAACATGTAATTGAAACTGATGGCGGTACTGAAGTTTAGCGGTGGTGTAGTTAAGAGCAAAACATGGGTCATCACATCTAAGAAAGATTCATTTTTTTTCCTGAAGCATCTGCAGAAAAGCATGAACATCAGTCCTCTGCAGACTGAACTGAAATGTGAGGAACGAACTATTATAGCTTTGCCCATTTCCTTGTTTTCTTTTCTTGGGCTTGGTTTTCTCTCATATGATGGGTTATTCCTTGGACTTATTTATAACATCAATGGCAGGAATGCCTTTATATATCAAATATCTACCATATACTCTAATTTCTTGGCTGTATGGAAAGATAGATGGTCATTTTTACAATGCTGCATTTAATTAATAGAAATCAGTGAGACATAAAGCATATATATAATATATATATTTAGAAAAATACTTTGTATTTAAAAGTAAGTACTGCTGGCTAGTTATTGCTAAGGGACAATTAGTTGGCCATAGACAGTTACTGTGTGCAATTTGTGCCTAGCTGGCACCAAATAAACATATTTAGAAATGAATGTACCTTTTTTTTTTTAGAGGTTAGAACCCTTTTCATGTTTCTTCCATTCAAATCCAGTTCTTTTCCTACCAATTATGACTTTCAGATGTGTCCCTTTCTCATACCTTTTTTAGAATCTTTTATCTGCAGAGCTCAAAAATTTCAATGGAGAATGGCATTTCCCCACCTGGAGCAAGTCTTTGGAGAAATACTGGGTGAAAAAAACTCTGTGGGCAATGACAGGAGAGGACAGCAGCAAAAGGTGGACCATCTCTCAGACACATAAGGAAAGGGAGTTTCACAATCCCTATTATACCTCTGTTGTGAGGTACGACCTCCATCTTCAGGGAACTGATCAAACTCACCCCACTTGGGTCAGATAAATTACCCAGTAATTGATCTTGCTGTAGTTTAGAGGACTAACAGGACACGAGAGGTAGCAAACTAGATGGTAATGTTGAGCTGAAGCCCCACAAGCTGTGGAGGAGCCATTTGTTTACAAATAAACATGAGCTCATACAATTAGCTAATGAAAGTAGATGCTTATGCTTATGCTGAAGATAATTTTTGCATAGTGTGTTAAGCCAGGGACCCAAGAATGAATTAGCCTAGTAAGGTGGCAAAGGAATAAAAGTGGAGTCCACCGTGGCTCCACAGCCTCCTTCTGCACGGCCGTGGTGTGTGGGTGGAAGGGAGTCTTCTGTGGAGATGGAGTAGGCTGCAGTTGGGGGTGTCAGGAGTAGGGATGGGCTTCAACTGGGGGAGCAGCACCAACCTGAGGGAAAAAAGGCGTAACCCTCCCTCACTGGGAGCTTCTATCAGCCACTTTTTACTTTGTGCGAGGAGACTTTTCAAGCAGAATATAGCCGATTTAAGAGTACAGTGCAATTATTTATTGGCTAATACATATGATATATATCTAGGATTAATGAGTTACTGAACTAGGTATTAATATTCTCACCAACCTTAATGAGACATTCAACGCATCTTCACTGGCCAGGCAGTCATCAGTCACGTCAGGCAGGGCTGGTCTCTGTTGATCCTTGGAATGGGCTGATCATCAGGGTTGCTGAGTTTTCACCTAATTTTCAGCTGTATTCTTGGGATTTTATACACTTTAAGGCAGTTTTTTCACCGTTGAATCCTTTCCTGCTAACTACTGCAGTATCAAAAATTTTACTTCTATGTGTTTCTTTTCTTATCTTGCACAGTTTTAGCTCACACCTTCAGGACAATTTTCTCAGTAAAACCAAGCCAAGGTTACAGAGCTCTCCTGCACCAAACTAGGCCTTGCAACAGAGACAGCTGAATCCCTCCACTGTCAAATTATCCTACCTTTTTCCCTACTTTTTCCAAGTTATCCCTTCCCCTTGCCCCCTACATTTTAACTAGTTAGTGTTCCTAGCAGGCTAGCAGACTTTGCTTCTCATCCTGTATTCAAACCCTGCTGACTCAAAGGCAAAATTTGCTGGGGGTGAGGAAGGGGAGGAGGAAGGGAACAGTGTCTTTGAATGGTCACAGCTGGCAAGGTTTCTCCTTGTCTTGCACACAGGGTGTGAAGTTTGCATCCCAGGGCCCAGGTAATGAATCTGATTCCCTGCAAATGACTGGTTTCAGCATATTCTGAAGAAGGCCAGGAAGAAAAATCAGTCGGTCAAGTGACCTGGACAGCTTTGTCCTACTTCAACATGAGGAGAGCTGCTTCACTCCAAAGTGCCTAGGTTTTTGGTTTTGCCCGATTGAAGGGGTTCTGCCTCCCTCGCAGTGCTCGCAAGCCCTTTCAGGAGCGACCTGGGGCAGCCAGCCCCTGCCAGGGTAACCCAGCCACTCTCTCAGAGAAACAAGAAAGCATCTTGAAYAAAGAGTGGTGCAGAATAAAAGAAAAGGGGTAAAGAAAAAGGAGAAGGTCATCTTTCATATTCCATCACTCTTTCACTCAACCGTGCAGTACAACAGCAATTTTATAAATGACTCCCTCTGAGAGCTAAGTCAACTCTGCCAGATCAACAAAAAGTTAATCTTCCTTAAAATATTTCACTTAGGTTTAYACTTATTCCATAACTTTTCCAAGAAAATTAATCATTCAAATTCTCATTTAAATCTTCAAAATGGGGCTTCAGTGATACATAGACGTAAATAAAAACAGAAACTAAGAGGTATTATATCTTTTGTCAATTTTATCTCATTAATTCACTTTCTTTCTTACACAGTAGGGGTGTTTGTGTTTCACTTTTGGTATTCTTTTCCAGGCTGACAAGTTTTTGATGACATAAAGGAAGAGCATGAAGTATTTTATAAGGTCTCTCTGGTACCTAATTCACTCTTTATTCACTAAGAAAAACCAATATTGAAAACTGCCTTTTGCCTCTAGCACAGTTTTAACATTGATCAGTTTAAAAAAACAAAACTTGCCTCCCAAAATCTCATACAGAACCTTTTATTTTTAAGGACCTGCAGCACTTACACTTGTAAAGAAGTATTTTTCTGTTTTCAATTAATGTGTAGTTTTCCTTGAGTTCTTAAAGTAAGTTTTTCACAATATACATATGGATGGGAAAAATGAAAAAAATTGGTGGCAGCTTCAAGGTTTAAAATATATATTTTTCTAATAAATTTTGCATAGATTATTAAAGAAATACAATCCTTAGCACAACCTATTTTTCCAATGACTTCTGCTAGGATAGCTTCTTCAATATAAAGCGGGAATAATTTGAATTATTCTCTTGAAATATTGTTCCTGAATATATAACTTCCAATAATAGACAAATTGGATTATGTTTAATCTTAAAGAGATGTTATGAGAATGCAGAATCTGTCGCTATGTGGTTTGTGAGTGCCAGTTTGAGCTCAAGTGCTGTTCCCTTAAGTCATATAACTCTCTTTTCCTGTTTTATGCCTCATTCATCTTGCACTAAGAAGGCAAGGCAGTGCTATCACAGGCTGATATTAAAAACTATTAACAGCTGAAAAGATCTGACTGTAGGGTGAACATCTTACCTCCAAGATAAAGCCTATTTTCACCCTGCAAGGAGCTGAAGGTTGAAGAAGAGAACAGGTGTTTTAGAAAATGCAGGATCTGAAAAACATGGTAAGGTTGGTTAACTTTAAACAGACAGCAGCTCACACAGACATGTGCAAGCTGATGACTGATAACAAGAGAGCTAACAGTGTAAGCACAGTGGAAAACAGCTCAGCCTCGGTCAACCACTCACAAATTTACCCAGTTCTTTGAGATACACTGGTATTATGTCTATATGGCAAGTGGCATCCAAGCTATCTAGCCTAAAATTACATCGTGTATCTCTGTGAGCTGAAGTCATGAAGGGAAAAACAGATCAGGTAAAACAGACCTACAGATTTTTGTAGCAAAAGGTCCTTTCTAACTGAGGAACAATAGAAAGCAGAACATAAAAACATCCATGCTGGTTGGTTTCAAAGTACGTCTATTCCAAACTCCCCTACAGCAACCAAGATTCTTAGAGAAATGCATCAGAAGATGGCAGCCACGTGGTGGTGATGCTTTCCCAGAATATTTCCTCAGAGTGAACAATCTGTGGCTTGGGGACTTTCTGAAGAAAGAAGCAAACTGACGGTACAGAAAAGAGAAATGGAGAAAGAYACAGGAGAGCCTGTATATACACATGAAGAAGATCCTGGACTTTTGTGAGAGGGGCAGCTCTCATGAGAGGGTTCAGTCAAGAAGAGTGGCATGTTGTGAGAGCAAGCTTCATCCTTTGCTGTTCCTAAGCAAGGACCCAGTCATGCACTTGTAGTGTGTTTGGGCCAATGTATTAGGTTTACATGGCAAGGTTTTGCTAGTGGGGGAGAGCTGCRGGGGTGGCTTCTGTAAGAAGAGATCAGGAACTGCCCCCATGTCAGACACAGACAGTTTCAGCCGGTTCCAAGATGGACCCGCTGCTGGCCAAAGCTGAGCCAATYGGCAACATTGGTAGCACCTCTGTGATAACATATTTAAGAAAGGGTAAAAATGCTGCATAGTAGCTGGGACAGAGGAATGAGAAAAATGTGAAAGAAACAGCCCTGCAGACACCCAGGTCAGTGAAGAAGGAGTGGGGGAGGTGCTCCAGGCACTGGAGCAGAGCCGTGGAGAAGACCATGGTGAAGTTGGTTGTCTCTCTGCAGCCCATGGAGGACCACGGTGGAGTAGAAATTCACACTGCAGGCTGTGGAGGACTGCATGCTGGAACAGGTGGACATGCCCTGAAGGAAGCTGCAGCCTGTRGAGAGAAGCCCATGCCAGAGCATGGTCCTGGCAGGAGCTGCGGTCCATGGGTGACCCCGGCTGCAGGGAGCAGTCTGTTCCTGAAGTACCCCGTGGAGTTGACCTATGCTGGAGCAGTTCTTGAAGAACTGCAGCCCGTTGGAAGGACCCATGCTGGAGCAGTTTGTGAAGGACTGTATCCCATGGGAGGGACCTCACGCCAGAGCAGAACAGCGTGAGGAGGAAGGAGCAGCAGAGATGAAGTGTTATGAACTGACCACAATGCCCATTCCCCATTCTCCCTGCGCTGCTTGGGTGGGGAGGAGAAGGTAGAAGAGTTGGGAGTGAAGTTGAGCCTGGGAAGAAGGGGATAGGGGGACGGTATTTTTAGTTTTTTTTTCTTTTTCACTATCTTAGGCTATTATTAATTGGCAATAAATTAATCTTCCCCAAGTTGAGTCTGTTTTTCCCATGGTGGTAACTGGTGAATGATCTCCTTGTCCTTATCTCGACCCAGAAGCTTTTCATCTTATTTTCTCCCCAGTCTTGCTGAAGATGGGGGAATGAGAGAGCAGCTGGGTGGGTGTCTGGCAGCTGGCCAAGGTTAACCCACCACAACCAGTCACTCTCCAAACCAGATATTCATCATCCCGGAAGCAATTTTGGGGCCAAAGCTAAGACAATTTGACTTAGTGGCATTAGGGTTCTTACTAAAAGGGCCCAAACATTGCCTGTCACAAAAGCAGCTGGAACGCAAGCAGACCGGATTGGATGAGCTTTGTGTGGGACCCCATGGCCACGCGCATCCTGCAGGTGACATGGTAGAGGGTGGGCCACTGAGCACACTGGGCTTTAGGTATTACCATAGAGATCAACTACAGCCTCCATAGACGACGACTTCTGGAAGACTACCAACAAATAAGAAATAGTTACATGCCAGATTATGTCACAGGGAACCAGCAGCCTCCTACCATCTGCTGTCACCTTTGGGGTTCTTCTGTCAGAAAATCTTATTTTCAGTTTCTTTCTCTGCTTGAGGGCTTTCAGATCCATATCTCCAAGGAATGAGTCTTACCCACCTGTTTATAGAGGCATCTGAGGGCATATGAAAGTGCTCTCAGCTCTACCTCTTGACATTGTTTCACAGTGCCAAACAAACCAAGGTCCCAATCTTCAAGCATTAAGTATTTTGTCCAGCCCTTGGAACATGCAATGAAAGAGTTTCAAATGTCCTAAGTCACCAGGCAAGAGAATTTTATTTTCCTTTTCTGACCTAATGAATCCTGAATCCTTTTCTGCCTGACAGCAAGATCTTGGCTGGAAGAGTGGAAATTATCTTCTCTTCTCCCTCAACAAAACACACAATAAACTGGCAGCTGATGCACACTCCAGAGCACTGAGAATCAAATCTCTTCAGCAAGGGAGGAAACTGCACAAAACTTATATCTGATGGGAGCTGCTGCTATTCTTGGAAAAGAAAGGACTCCTCCATGCGATAAAAAAATCTGCTGCTGCTGTAATTCCCAATTTGGTAAAGCTCCAATTCCAGTGGGAATTGCACAACACATCCACAGGGACACAGAAAAATACCTAACTTCAGAGACAGGTGCAAACCTGGCACTGCACTGTTCTGTGCTATGGAAACTAAGCTAAAGTCTCTTATCAGTCCTGGTTGGTATTGGTGGCAGATGAGGAAGAAACCGGGAGCTGCAGTAGTGTCCACAGACTCACAAGGCAGTAGTACCTCAGGAGTACTGCAATTATGTGATGGTACCACACAGCATTGCTACTTAATGAAGTACTAGTCCAGGAAAATAGTTTGYTAGATAAATAGAGCAAGGTAAGTAAATTCATTGGATGAATTCAGAGAATCTGAGATGATTTTGAAAACTTGTAACAATATACTGACTTTTTATCTTAAAACCATGTCTGCACTGGTGACATTCTGTATTTACCACATAGGCAAGCATAGTATGTGTTCCCATATGATTAGCTATTCAAGTATTTGCTCTTGATTTAGTATTGATAGTATAGTATGAAATATGTGATTACGTGCACATGTGGAAATGTCCTCTCACGTTCTGCCACCCATGTAATATATTTCACAATTTCTGAAGTCACACAGAACACATAGAAACCTAAAAATATACAAATGAAATTAACAGTATTTTCATTAAGCTGTAGGGCTTCCCGTCTTAACTAAAACCAAACAGTTTCTGTACCTGAATTTTTATCACAAGAACTAACACCTAACTTTCCTATGAATCATCATTACATCACATTTTTTAAGACAGATCTATTTGCAAGCATAATAGCAGTTGCTGAATGGTTTGGATTCCAAATGATGCTTGATATGGCAGCTTTGCACATATAAGTGCAGTCACTAAATCTACTTTACAGTTAGAGCTCAACAGCAGTAGAGAAAGATGATAGCTGTTTGAGAGAAGAATTGAAGTGCTCTACCCATAGCAATGTCCTCAGCAGACTCACTTCAATACAGGTTCTCAGTATTTGACCCATGGCAGCCTAAACCATAGATATGATCTTTCAAACTGTTATTCTGAAAAATGTAACACCAAAAAAGTCATCTTAAAAGTTACCATGCTACCTTGCAATGACTAAGCCAACCCATATGTCACACACAGGTTTGTGTTATTCCATAACATTTAAGTGTGGGGAAATTCCTATGTGGCGTAAAGAAAACTGACTTTTGGGAAAACTCACTGGAACCTCCAGGGGAGGTTCTGCACTGCCAGAGTTACAACCTAGGAATCATCTTACACACTTATGTTCTGTCATTCTGTAATATTATACGTGCAATATAACTCAAATTGCTAATTTTTTTTTAATTTGTCTGGCAAGTTATGAAATGACATATGAGTTGCCAAATGCTATGCACCAATATCCTTCAATGATGTGCATAATTTTACTAGGTGAAGTTGTTGACCTATTAATAGTTGTCCACTATATTTCAATTGAGGGGCATCTGGATGATGAGAGAGAGATTTTATATAGTCTCCATGCATAGATAGTAGGATTGTGGCATGGTGGCTAGAATTTTAATGCAGTGATTTAGCATCGTTCAGCTGGTTGCCATTCCATGGCGAGTGCTGTAATAAACCCAGACTGACAAAGGGTGGGAAGGAAAGCTAATTTTCCTGTGATGTCTTTTTCACAAAATGATTTATTTTAATGCTTATATTTGTTGTCACTAAACCTTAGAAACCTGTTGATGGCCAAATCCCTATGAGGTCAGTCATTTGAGATCTGAAGATAATTTTCTAGGATGCCAAGCTTATGTTTCCTCCAGAGGTGATTTCATTAGTGATGTCATGACATAAAGCATTTAAGACTGCTGCAACTAGTTAAATGTGTCATTGGTGGATGCTCTGAGACAAACACGGAGACTGACCCAAAGCAGCAGAGCTCACACATACATCTTCTACAGACGTCTGTTACATTTCTAGCAGCCAGGCAGGAAGAGCGAAAGTTCTGTCATTTATTAAATAAAAAGGATAATGTAATTTTCACTAAATGTCAGACATAGCTCAGGAAACAATCCTCTTATGGAGTCTATCTTTTTTTTGGTATGTTTATTCACCTCTCCAGTTACTAATCTGRTTTGGTTTTTCATTAGATCTTCTCAATCTAACCTTGTTGATTGATATTAGAGCTGATTTAATAAATTAAAAAGTGAGAGCAAATGTAAGAAATTAAAAACAATCAAGGAAACTGCATCACATTTCATGATTTGTTAATTTCTGACAAATGACAAATCCACTCATTTAGAAACAATACTTTGATTATATTATATCAAGTTTTAGTGATCCAGAATAATTCTTTATAGCATAACAGAAGATGACCAACATGAACATTTGATAAAACTATTAATAACAACATAAGGCTTCCACATAAGACTTCATGGTAACAAAAGATCTCATTTTGCTGTTGCTTGCTATTTCTACTGAGACCAAATTCTAATCTCAGGTAAACTGAAACTAACCCCTACAGAGGGACTCTCTTTTGCCAGCAGAAACAATCCCCATTCACATTCATCAACATGAAAACGGAATTGGCCCCTTTTTGGTTAAGATGCAATTAGAGTGCAACAGAAAACCAGGAAGGTTAAAGGAAGAGGGATCCATCTCATGTGGTACATTGCTATCTGCATCCTCTAGAACCCCAAGTTTCCCTCCACATATGTTTCATTCTTCCTCTGTCTCCAACTGAGAGAGGCTTGAGTAGCTGGGTGGCTTGAGCAGCTGGGTGCCTTTTCATACCTGTTGGCAGCTCCTCAGTGACATTTAAGAGTAAGTAGTGACACTGAAAACCCCAGAGCTTGTCTTGACTTTAACTGCAGCTGACTCTAGCTTCTTTATCTGAAACCATTTTTTTAAAGCATCCTGTGACACTTAATAATGAGGTCTCTTGCTATTCATTAATGACCACTGTAAATTTTCAAAAAATTCAGTTTAAGTCCAATTATTTTGACAATTATTTCTTTCCTTAGCAAGAAAACGAAAGAATATTTGAAATAGAGCTAGGTGTTATATTTCTAATCATGTCTAATTTAATTTTTTTTTTCTAGCTGTCTTTATTGACATGTTATGTTACCAATTTTTCCTCTCTTACAAATGTCACTGTAGGAAAGGAATTGTCAGCTTGTCACAGTGAATCAGAAAGTTCCTTCCTGTGTCCCTCACCTCAGACGTAGCGTCATGATAGCAACGCACAGTCTGAATATTTTGTGGCCCTTTCTAAAACAGCAATTCCCACCACCATGAACCCAAAGCCAAGGGCTACATCCCCCAAAAGAACTTACTCTTCACATGCCTTTTTTTGCATGGTTCAAGCCATTAGTTTTGTTTATGCTCATTTTCAGAAATATTCCCCTTCATCTAATGCCTGACCCTTACAGCACCTCGTTTTCTGCCACAGGGGAAGCTCCATCGATACCTAATTGATGGCACCAGGCAACTCTGATTTCTTCTATCATTGGATTTCATGTCAGCCACTGCTGAACATGGCTCTTGCTGAGCTTGACCCTGCGCTGCCTGACCAGCCTTCCTGCAGGCAGGGTGCARGCAGGGCTGCAGAGAGGCCGGTGGGGAAGCCTCCAGGTGCAGCAGCGCCCGCCGTGCATCTGCACGGTCGCGCTGGTTACTGCTATGCATGGGACATGGCCGATCGTGCCTGGGCCTGGGCCTGGCAGTCATTCCCACCACCCTCCTAAGTGACAGCTGCTTGCTGTTTGTAGCAGACAGCTCTGTTAGCGCGGCACTGGCAGGACGAGTTGGGTGGGTGGGTAGAGGCTGCCATGATTCTGTGACAGATAGAGGCCCCGAGGACTGAGATCAAAGGTTAAATGGCTTTTTGCTGCCATCTGTTGATAAACCCGAGGAAAAGGCAGCAGAAGGTGATACAGTGTCTGGGCAACACCCACTAGGCCGGGGCAGGCATATAGCGCTTGCTGATGAGGATGAATTTATCTTCTAGGTGGACAGAGCACTAACGAGTTGTCACGAGTGTTYGACAGATGAGCATCAGAGCTGCACTGGGAGAGAGGTTCATTATAAATAAACCTCATCCTCGCTCCCCTGACTCAGGGCTGCGGGAGGCTCAGAGGGAAAAGTGGTTTCTGCCTTTGAGGGAATGAGTAATCTGCTAATGGCACAGTCTCTGTGTACTATGGAGAGAGCTTTCCACTGTAAAAACAGGCTGAAAATGCAGGCTCTGTCACCATAAGAGCTGCTAGGTGTGGACCCTGGGGCGGTCCAGRATCAGTGGCTGCAGAGCTCCATGTGGACCCCGAGTCCCTGCCAAATCTCAGTGACAGGGACATTTCTATGGCTAGGCTATTCAATCAGCTCCCCACAATTTCACGTCCCACATCTTCCCACCGGTACCTACGCAGCTCCCATTTTGTTGGCTAGCTAAATCTTCTGCGTTCACATGTATGGATCACCCCCAGGATATCTGCAGTTAATATCCACCACAGAAGATCAAGCAGGTCTGTAGACCAGGCCTCAGAAGCAATTAAATCTAAATAAGCACACTTCCCTTTCCTTTTTCTTTTTAAAATTTATTGTGAAAAAACAGAAATGAAGATTTTAAAAATAAAAAATATGTTAATTCCTAATTAAAGACTCCTGAAAACTGTTTTCATGAGCTCCAAGGCTGCCATAATTTCTGCTTAGCCAATGCTAAGCCCCTACTTCCCCAGGATGGGGAAAAAAATAAAAGCAGAATAAATTCAAATCAGCAGAGGACTTACTGAGAAAAATTCCTTTAAACAGGCATTGCATAAAATGCAGCTGTGGTCCCTGAACAGAACCCAGGATCCCTGCAGAAAGCTCAGAGCCCTGCGATACCAAGACACATTCCTCCTTGCTCTCTTTTCTGCTCCTCTGCCACCACCCAAATTAAAATATTGCCTGATGCTTTGGTACTCTCCTGGGTGAAGTGGGATTGAGGAGGCAACTGAATGAATCTTCATGAGCTGGTGGGTTCTGAAATGTTTAAGTACCGCATAAAACAGAGTTTTCCTGGAAAGTTTTCCAGTGAGACCTTGAGTGGAATGGTGTGCCTCCATCATTAGATGGCAGCTGAGTAAAGGGGGATTGAAGTTTTGGTCCTAGATACCTTCATCCTATCTAAACCCTTCTTCAGGAGGGATCTGACCCTCAGAGAGAAGGAGAGGGAAGTGGCAGGAGAGACTAGAAAAAAATTAGCAGAACAACAAAGGGATTAAGATTGTGATAAACCTAAACTAGTAAAAAAATCAATAGAGGAATTTCTGCTTTTTACTTCAGTTATTTGTCCTTTACTTTTCTCTGGAAATCATTTCCCATTATTGAAGACTGCTTGGAAAGTTTAAAATATTTTTGTCATTTTTACTGAGGTAGCCATCAGCAGAATTAAAACTAAATTATAATAACAATAATCAATATGTCCCAAGTTTTAAGACATGAAATAGGTATCGTCACCAACAAGCACACAGCAAATACGTGCTTTTCATTTAGTTAGACTGATGTTCATGTATAACRTTTGGCATTATCTGGCAAACTGAGAAAGCACTGCAAAACTATTGTGTCTGGTCCAAACCCATTAATATAAAGAAACACAGTCACAGTTTGAAAAATGAGAAACAAAACACTAGAATATCTGTTACACTGCTGCTGGTGGCCTAGGCATATTCCTGACTGCTAATTGAACAACCTTTACAATTAAACATGGAAATTACCTTGTTAAGCCTATGAATGTCCTTGAGGATCTCCTTTTTAACAGAACTTTGGACCCTATCCAGGATAATAATATTGTTTATTTTAATGGACAGGAGAAAGTTTCAGTCCCCTTCTTTCCAAAAATGGCTAATGCAAATATAGTAGACAGTAGTGCACRCTATTAAAGGAGAAGTCTGGAAAAGCCAAGCAGTTCCCCTCCCTTCCCTTAGTCACACATTTTATATGAGGTAAGTCAGTTTTAATTGTGTTAGAAAATTATCTCTCTTTCCCWGTTTTAAATTTTATATGTTATGTCCATAATATTTCAATGTTGTGGCCTCAACTGTAGTGACTTTGAGTTGTCCTAGACCATCCAGTAAGACTCCTGGTCACACAGGGGAGAGTTAGACCAATGGCTTTCTGGTATGAATTGCTTAATCCCTGCAGGACGCTTGGAGAAAAGAATCCTTTTGAACAGGAACATGATTCCTGTACGTGTATTTAGAGACATACTCCGATGCCCTGCTGCATCCTCTAGGAAATTCTAATTGTATTTAGCTGTCATCTTAAGTTCTTATATGATTTAATGATATGGGATAAGAAGATTATTCTGATAGGATATTAAGGGGAAATATCAATTTGATTTAATCCCATGTTTCTGCATCAGCATCCTCAAATGACCTGTGCTGCTGAGCCACTGTACTTCCTAACGAGAACTAAGCTTTCTGTCATTGTTCCTGTAAAACTTCCAACTGGAAACACCAGTCCAAGAGCTGTATTTCAACTTACCCAACTGTGGCCTGAGACAGACTGGCAGATAAAYACACAAATACAAAAGCTTTCATTAAAAGACAAAAATCATACTAAGGGATTAAAGATAAAAATGCTTTTTGACAGTGCAGTGTCCAACTGTCCAATCTCATGACCCACAAGTAATCATAACTGAAGTTCTCATATTGATGACCAGAAAGCACATGCTTTCTTAGGTATGAATTATGTTGTCTCCATATGGCTCYATGCATTATAAAATGTTGCTAAATTACTATTTAGCTGCTCCCCATTTTCTTCAACAGGCAACTAGAAAATGAGAGTCCTGTTGAATCTTGGGAAGTTATACAAGGCTAAAAAGAAGTCTAATAATGGAAGAACAAACTAGAACCCCTACCTTCTGCTCCTGATTGTCTAGATGGCCTCAAACAAATTATTTTATTGTAGGCCAAAATAATTCATGTGTCAAAAATGAAAACTCTCCTTTTCTTGACTTTTGTTCATGTCATGCTATTAGATGACCCAGTATAATTTCATAGGTTTATAAGAATATATTTACTGGATCAGATTAAAGCACAGGATGGTGCTCTGTCTCTGACAGCAGTTCGCTGTCCTTCCCAATGCGCATTCCCAAACAACAGCTTCAGTTTAGGATGGACGATAAAAAGAAGGCAGTGAAATTTCCTTCAGAGTACATCTAGACTCCTGCAAATCTATGGGTTAAGGTGTTACCTCCTATCAATTCAAGAGGCAACTAGCTGTGAAGATAAACATACCCTATCAGGCTCCATTAATTACGATCAATATGTGAAGTGGTAGCAGGTTTAGATGCAAATCCATACACACTGTTGTCCATTTTTAGCTCTTATGTACCAGATTATTCCAATGTTGTCATGTTGCACAATAGTATGTTACAGTGCAAAATGGACATAAAGATTTGTCAAAACCTAATCTTATGGCAATTAAAATTTTAAGGACAATGATTGGGTTTTTTTAGAAYGCATAACCTGGCTCTCCAAATACCTCATAGCAATCTAAACATCACATAAACTGAGTAAATGGAAATATACGTTCTCATTTCAGTGCTTTGAGATTCGCTATTCCCCTTTTTGTCTTCAAATAACAGATGAGCTTCAGCATAAAAACAGAAGAGAAAGTYATGAACCCTGAAAAAATGTGGATGAGAGAGAGGAGAGATGGACTTTTCTTTCAGGGTTCATCCAACATTAAGACTGGATTTTCTGCAGCAGTAATAGCCAAACCAGATGGAGCTATTCTGAGGACTTTTACATTATTATACTGATAATCTCACATTTAAAGACATGTTAGAGAATGCTAATATAGCCATTACTTTTCTATAGTAAAGGAATTTAAAAGATAAGCTATTTTTCACGAGGTTTTCCTCTGTTGAGTCCAATCCTTTGCCTACTAGGAGATTACATGATCACAGTGGGAACTATGAAGTCACTGAGACTCGAAGAGGCCTCTRTTGAATGTGATTGTCCATCAGGAGTTTATGGAACTCACTGGGACAGAGGCTAACTTTTCCTGGATCCAAAATACAAAAGATAAGGAGTATGTAGCCTTGAACACTTTAACTCTGTGGAGTACAATAAGGATTCCTTTAAAAACATTAAATAGTCAAACTTTTTGGTATGTGGAACAAATTAATGTCCAATATCCCATGAAATTTTAAATCTTTGGGACAAAAGTGCACTGAAAGCACAATCAAACATTTTGCTGGTAAATGTTGTAGCAGAAGGGACAATTACATAACGATGAATAATCCATTAACATTTTAAAAATCGATAGAATCAATAAATACAGGCATGACTGCAATTATTCTACTACCCTAAAAAAATCTCAGTATGAAGAGTTCACCAAACAGCAAAACTATGAGGAATATACAGAACTGTGGAATTCTTTAGTCAGAAAACAATTCTTCGTTTCTAATTTTGCTGATTTTAAGAACTTTTCACCAAATCTGTATTTATTATGTAACTATCAATGTATCGTACTAAACATTAGTCTGATGTATGAGTCACCCTAACCTTAGTATTGCCTATTGATGGTGCATGTTGACATGACTTCTTCACTGTTCTATTGTTTCTCTCTTTCTTGTCTAGACCTTAGTTTATTTTGTGTGTGTATCGTCCCCTAGAAAGCCTCTACTAATTTCAGTGAAACATTTCCACCTCATCCCAGAACAGCTCCCAGTATAACACAATAGCCAAAGCAAAGAAACCTGCATATGGGTTTGCATGCTCAATGCATTAAAAACAACATAAGGCCTGCAACTAAGATTTGATTCAGTGCAATGTTAGATTGGAATCCGAATGTGATTGCACAGAAAATTCAGAAAATTTCATCCTTTAAATTAAAAATATGTATCAGAAGTTTGTAAATTAATGCCTACAGATGCAAGGTAATGCACAATTAAGTAACATAATCTAACATATGTCCTACACACTTAGGTACAGTGGGGGGCAGCCATAGTATTAGAGCACCAATCTATGTATTGTAGACCATATGTCACATTTGTAGACCACTTGGAAGCTGCAGCTGGTGCAAAATGAAGTTCCTATTTCTTAGCAGATCTGGCAGTAGGAGAATACCTTATGCTAGTGTTATTTTCACTATATGTTCCCACAGTACAAATTCATGCTGTTGATGCTGATTGCTAAACCTGTGTATGCTTTTGATGTTACCTGAAAAGCTCCTTTTTCTTCATGGTGAATCTCTTGCAATTCATCTTATGTCTGCAGTATTGTCTCTGTTTTTCTTTATATCTTACCTCTCTTAATTTTAGGACAATTATGGTGCTAAAAACTTTCTTCATCCTGTTGCTATTCACTTTCATTCTTCATAGCAGTTTTTTGAATCTCTATTCTCATCCCACCAGATTTTTAATTTTAAAAAATCACTACATTTTTCCAGGAAATGTTTCTCCAAGACCTGCTTTCTAGAATGCCATTAATTACTGGAAGATTAGGAAATATTGATGATTTATGCTTCTCAGTTATTAAGAATCATAGAATCATAGAATCATAGAATCATAAAGGTTGGAAAAGACCTC
>JAYKAV010000358.1:0-11053 GCA_035582835.1 Phoebastria nigripes | reverse complement strand
GCCATGAGCCACCAGCTTCTCTAGGAGAATGCTGTGGGAGACAGTGTCAAAGGCTTTACTGAAGTCCAGGTAGACCACATCCACAGCCTTTCCCTCATCCACTAGGCGGGTCACCTGTCATAGAAGGAGATCGGGTTGGTCAAGCAGGACCTGCCTTCCATGAACCCATGCTGGCTGGGCCTGATCCCCTGCTTGTCCCGCACATGGCTTGCAAGCGCCCCCAAGATGAACCGCTCCATAACCTTCCCCAGCACCGAGGTCAGGCTGACAGGCCTGTAGTTCCCCGGGTCCTCCTTCCGGCCCTTCTTGTAGATGGGCGTCACATTGGCAAGCCTCCAGTCGTCCGGGACCTCCCCCGTTAACCAGGACCGCTGATAAATGATGGAGAGTGGCTTGGCAAGCTCCTCCGCCAGCTCCCTCAGCACTCTCGGGTGGATCCCATCCGGCCCCATGGACTTGTGAGTGTCAAGAGCTAGGTCCAAAGAAGTGTCATGCCTTATTTAAACAAATTGCTATATCCTACATCACTCTCTAGAGCCAAGRAAAAAAGTCTTATTCCTCTCTATAATTCGATTTATTTGTATATATATATAATTTTTTTGGTCATATGGGGCTATTTTTTTTCATTTTTCACTAGGTGATGTGTGACAGGCTTCCCCAATATACCGCCAAACACAGTACACCAAAACTTCYTAATATGTCCAGGTCAGTAATTAATTTCTTCTACCAGTCTCCATTGGAGTACACCCTGCGATCGATCAATCTTATTATGATACAGTATCAGAGCTATACAGGCTTGATTAATTACCCAGTTTTTCAAGGGTGTCATTTGCTGCTAGAGAGAAAGAAATGTTTCCTCCCCCAGCAAATCCCTCTAGCATACACAAAGCATTTAGTTATTTCAATTTTAGAGGAAGAATAATGGGCTAGGGTGGTGACCGTGGTACACCTAACAGTACTTGTCCATCTTTCCTGAAGATGCCAAGCTCCATCCTTAGCTTGTGCAACTCCACTGAATGTTTATATCTGTGTAGTTCATATCTGTTGACCTGCATCAAATGAATCTCTGGTTCATTCTCTAGTTCTCCTCCCCTGATTCTGATGCACGTCTTTTGAAACAGAGGATTCTTTTTCTTGTTTCAGAAAAATGGGATGATGCTGAAAGCCTGTCAGAATTGCATCTAACAATGCAATTTTTCATAGAAAATTCATTTCAGAAAGCTGCCAGTTTTTCACCCTGCCTCTATAATAACCAACCTACATAATCACATAATGATCAAGAACAACACCAAAACATATTAAAGACACATTTTGACTCTCAAAGATGAAGTAGGGAATCTCAGGTTCTCCTGGTGTCCTTTCTCATATTCAAAATTCTCCCTTTAAAATTTTGAATAAACAGGAAGAAAACTTCTTTCACTTGTGGTATTACTGTCATACCCCTGACAAGAAACCTGCAGGATGTGCATTTATGCAAGTGTGCAGTGCTCCTGTCAGATCTGGTCTGTAGAGTACCAAATTCAGCTGGTACTGCTCCTCTCAGGACCAAAACCCTCTTGTCAAGATGGAGGTGCAAGCCCAGGGCTGACATTTCTGGCATCCGTGGTCTCAAATGCAGCAAAGCCCTTACAGACATATTTAACTTTAGGCATTTCCTTAAGCCCCTCCTGTTTCTGGAAAGCATTGAAGCTTTCACTTTAACACTTTGCTGAATCAGACTGCTGGTTAGGTGCCAGCTTTTGGCTGAGATGTTAAATTGAAACCCTTGCTGCCTGGTTTCTTTGACCAGCAGCTGGGAAAGAAGAACAGCCCATTAAAAAAAAAAAAAAAAAGAAAATAATAGGATTTGAGAGGGGTGTGCTTGCCATGGCGGCCTTTTTCTCTGGTGTTGGGGKTTTTTTTGGTAATAGTTCTGACATGGAAGTGTATAAAGAGGTCTTTGCTGAGTGCATATAGTTACTGTTCTGCCTGTGCCTTTGCAGAAAGTAATTAGTTTTGAAGGTTTTCAGAAGCTTAAAGTAAAAAAAAAAAAAAAAAATCACGTGATGTTCTATTACATCATTTTACAAGTGCATCACTCTTTTGTTTCCTTTAACATTTGGCTTTCAACTTTCAAGAAAAGCACTCTCGGTGATTGTCACCACAATTGTATAGCTGCCTTTTTAGCTAGAGAAGGATTCAGCTGTGTGCAGGATGATTTTCACCCCCCATTGAACACATCCTTACACTTTTTTGAAGCGTAGAAAGCAGTCAGGAAGGCCGCGTTTTAGTCCTCGCTGGAATTTCACCCGAGGCGTTCACAGCTGCTGCTACCTCAAGCCCGATAGGTTGCATCATCATGTCAGTTTCGCACAGCATCATGTAAGCGAGAAGTGCGAGCATCCCGAGCCCCGAGAGGCGGCGGGGAGCTGCCGGGGGGAGGGAAGCTGCCGGGGATGGGGGGTAGCCGCCGAGGGGGGTGGCGCTGCCGGGGAGGCGCCGGTGCCGCCGCGCCCGCCCGCCTCGGCGCCCGGCGCTGCGCCTGTCTTTTGGCGCCCTCTGGAGGAGGCGGCGCGGAGGCGCACCCACGGCGCCTGCAAACGGGCACCCCCGAAAGCCGGGCGCTGGCGGGGGCTGCGGTTTAAGTAGTAGTAACTCCACGCCCTTTCACGACGACAGATATTCAGCTGCAATGTAAGCGTGCCAGGATTTAGCAGTAGTGGGGCAAGTGGGTTTTTTTTTCACGGACTGAAAAAAAGATGAACTTACAGGGTGCTCTAAAAGTTTTAGAAGTGTTTCCCCAAGTGTCCATAAAATAGGTGATGCTAAATGCTTTTAGTAATTCAACTATTTAAAAAATTTCCCCTACTTTACATCTCTCTCTGTTGACAGAATGCATTTCCTCCTTAGTGGAAAGGCTCTATCTCTGTGCTTTCTTAGAAAGAATCAAGCATGAATCTTAAATAAAGTACAACTTCATTTGTAAGGAACAGACCACATGTCTCTATGGCTGTGGAGTGTTACTTAGTGTGGAGTGTTACTCATAACCTAAACGTAGGTTTTGTATTGCAAAGCTGGGTTTTGCCCTGTTTGTACTAATGACAGGCAATATACTGTTATTATGATATTGCTGCAGCTCTAAATGACAGTGACACCGACAATACTGAAATTAAAGGTGCCAATAGCACTACCATATCTGCAACGCTGTAGACTGCTCTGGCCCTCTTCACCTAACGCTCTCATGCTCCTACATCTTCTACTCCCTATTCCTTGTCTTAGAGTGAGGTGGTGGTATCTAGAGGGTATCTCTAATAATGGGAAAAGAGTGGGGAGAAAGAAAGATTAGGTTCCATCTCTGGTGAAACTTTTCTTCAGTAAATGCTGGATCAGATGTGGGGTAAAAGGGCATCATGGAGTCCCACAGGGTAAAGAATGAAGCAGGGAGGTGTGAAGAGGCAGATGTCCCATAGGGAGATTGCTAGGGAGAGAAATCTTGACATCCTACATTGTGGAGGATTTAGTAAGGGGAGAGATCCCCACATTAGCCCCCTGGAATCCCTTTGACCCCTGTCCAAAGGCATGCCATTACTGGAGAGCATATAGAGACAACTACACAGCAGTATTACGCAACTGGTATTACCCGATACTAGCTGGGATGATTTCTGACAGAGGGGGTCCTTGGCCCATGGTTGGAGCCAGTAGGCACTAAGGTAATGTCATTGGAGCTTCTTGCTGTGACTTCTCTATCTGTACATCTGCAGAACTGCTTTATGTGGGTTATTGATAGCCTGCATTCACAACTATCGCTCCTCTCCAGTTAGTGTAGAGAAATATATTAACTCAGAGCACAGTACATAGTGCAGACCTGTTTATCACCGATGAAAGACTGAATCCAGACAATTCTACTTTTGTCAGCACTAGAGACACTGCCTCCCAATACACAGCAAGCTCCTACTTGCTTAGAGCATATATCAAGTAGATGTACAAGACAAAAGCCTATTTTGGTTGTGAAGCTTTGCCTTAGAGGAGTATTAGATTGCTCAGCATCCACCATTTGTTAGGCCAGTTGTGTTTATTGAATTAATTTGAACTGCACTGGTTTGCTCTGGCACATTCACTGTGTAGTGCTTGAACAGGCAAAAGAGAAGGCTTTGGCAGTGGGAGGGAGAAACTAAAGACAGTGAGGCAGCAAACTGACCTTCTTGTATGCTTGTTTCTTCTGCTTTCCTGCGCTCCACTGACAGCCAGTCCCACATGGTGCATGGTGATTGCTGAAACCTGCTACCTGCTGTGTGAGTCTGCTACTTTCCAAAGGCTGATTGTAGCTGAGAAATGGATGACCCTTGCTCTCACACATCCACACACAATATGAATAATATTTCTTGGGCAGGAACAAGATGGGGTTTTTTTCCCTCTTCTTCTTCACTCCACATGGGGAAGGCACTGCCTATTATTAACCTCAGTTAGGGACTCTGGGCTAGTTTGATGTAGCATGTACCATTTTGTGGTCTGTCACATCTGTTATTATGCTGCTTGTTTTTCCCTTGATGTGGTTGCCCAACATAGAAATGCCTGCGAACAGGATGCATGCAAACAGTTCTTTACTCACAGTAGCATCCCAAGTGGTACTTTCATTGGCTTCGTGTTTACCTCCTGTAATATGATTTATTTTGCTGGCAGTTGGAACGGTCCCTGCTGTGAAGCTCATGTGCTCTTTCTCCAGTGCTCATGTTCCCTTTCTGTTATATGCCCTCAACAGATGTGAGAAAGAATAAGGAGACATATGATGCAAATGTCTTACAGAGGGCATGAACTCAGCATGCTTCACAGGCTGCCCAGGTAAAATATGAGCTGTCATTAGGTGTTACTAATCATTTTTTGGGGCAAGATATTTAATAACTTATGAAAGACACACATTTATGAACTGCAAACAGACTAGGACTAATGAATGAGAGCCCACTTTCAGCAATAGATGTGATTTAAGAGTTTTCCCCTCACCTTCGAGGTGCTCATTCCTCATCTCCTGCAAGAGATCACTAGTCCTTGTTGTGCCTCTTCAACAGTGTGACTGCACCATCCAGCAGATCTATGCACGCATCTTTCTCAAAAAATAATAAGAGGTTGTATTTTTTGAAAACTATATAATTTCCCAGATCACACAAGCAGTGTGATTGGCACAAATAAGGTGTGTGTGTGATAACCTCTTGGATAAGAACCAGAAATAATTGTCAGTGAGTGGGAAATTGGCAAAGACACATCTTAAMTCAGATCTGCTTCAACCAGAATAGTAATATCGAAACATATTCTTATACTGTGGTAATGCCTGAAACATATTGTGTGCTAACAAAGCATAACCCTGTAAGAGACATGCATAATCCCCTCCAGAACATACAGTCTAAGGAGAAAAAAAGATGGTGGGAAAAGAGATACTGTTTGCAATTAATTAAGCCATCGATGAAAACTTATGCCTTATTACATGCAAAATTATTTAACACTATCTTAAATATATTTAAAGGATACATTACATATCATCTTCTCACCTATCCTCTTTTGTTCAGCACCATTCAAACATTCTTAACCAATATTCCAAAGACTGAAAAGATTCACAGTTTTCCTTTCAAACTAGAATATCTAAGATTAAGGGAAGGTTGTAACTTCATCAACACAGAGTTGGGCAAATAAAGAAATTACATAATTGTTTCATGTTCCTCAGTTCCTAATAAGTTTTGATTACATGGTTGAGTGGAGAAGAAATCTATCAAAAAGTTGTACAAGTTTTAAATCTGGGTTTTTTAATYACTGTTTTGAGGCAAGTCAACTTTTGGGTTTATAAAATTATTAATATTTCAACAAGAAAGGATATATTTGCATAAAACAAATAATATATAAATAAAAAGTTCATAAAATGTGACTTGCAATGTTTCAAAACACAAAAGGAGCAAACCACTGATCTCTGATCTTGGCATTAGCCATGGTGTTTTCACAAATCATAAGTCAAGGGTTATTTTCGCCTTGCCGTACAAGAAGGAGCCATCTAATTCAGGCCACAGGAGGCCCCCACAGAGCAGGCAAAAAAGCAAACTTCCACAGCCTCCCTGGATTTCATATTAATAGATGTGCAGAATGCCTGCTCTATGGTCTTAGCATGCAGAGGAGACTCACAGCTGACAAGATGAATAGAGCATTAGCAGTTCTGTCAAGGAGTAGACAGAGAGTCTATACTTTGGATGCTGATAAACAACAAAACTCAGTAAAATAGAGATAGTCACTTTAGTTATTAGAACATTAAGTACAGTGCCTTTCACACTTTGAAATAATTTCTGTAGTAATAAAAGTCACTGTGACAATATAGTACCATTGTTGCAAATTTCATCTATTCCTCTGTTTATAAGCTCCCCTGTAATAATACTTTGCCCATCAGAATTCATTGAAATGCATTTCATTATCCCAATCAGCCCCCTGAGTCACTGCTTTATTGTATTACATTTCCTTCCTACTGTATTTGAACTTTCTTCTAATACTAAAGCTGATTCCAAGCCCATTACAACCAGTTGCAAATTAGCTTTTATTCTGCTCTGACTGCTGAAGTGTGTTTTAATAAATTCATGCCAATAATTTTATAACCTAATATTCATGCACTTTATCTTTTAATTACTCTACCCTAAATTAATCTAGTTCTATTTCTGATTTATTTCATGCTTTTTCTTGGTCCCAGGGTGGGCTAGCATCTTTCCCATTCTCATGAGCATGGGCAGTTGTAGTATTATGTTCTGATGAGTTGTAGTATTATGTTCTGATTTTAGGATTAGAAATTAGCATGATGTACCAATATTTTATAAAGGGAAAGGAATACACCGTATTTTATGAGCATGTTTTCTTGGGAACACACTTTTGGAATAACCTGGAAAAGCTCTACAAGTGAGATATACATATATATATACACAAGCAGAAAACAAACTCATGAACAATATGTTGAGAGCAAGAAGGAAGGTCTAGCTCCCTGATTAGCACCAGCTAATGTGCTACATGCTCTTAGAGAAGTTACCTGCATAGTCCTCCTTCCTCATCATTCGGCTCTTCCAGTGGATACCAGCATACAGATACTCACGGAATCTCCACAGCTCAGGATTATGTTTGCAGTATCTATACACATTTCACAGATTCGAAGTACACTCATTAGAGAACTCTGCCTTTAAAGCAGTGAGTGGCAGGGCCAGAGAATATATAGAACTGCTTCAGTAAAGCGATTAGAATAATTTAAATTCTACACTTTCCAGTAGTGTTTTTTCTTCCAGAAAAATTCATTCATGTTATGATATTCTTTGTTGATTAAAGCCCTGTCTTAGATCAGAAGGCTAAGAAAGGTAATGCTAGGTTGTTCTGCAAATGTCTGTTTGATGTTAGTGTATGAAGACATATGGATATGTCTTCATCTAACCAGAGAAGAGATCCATTAAGAAAGAAACAAGAGGAGGGGAGTCACCAAGTCCCATCTTTCAGCTGACTAACACTTTCCACTGTGAAAGATTTTGGGGAATATTTTCTTTGAGAAGTTCCCACACCTCTGAGGCTCTCAGTGATGCTGRGACTTACTTGACAGGGATATGCTGTTAGATTAGGGAGTACACATTCTTTATGTCACAAAATTCTCTGTATGTTTGCTGAGATGGAAGTTGCTAACAATCACTTTTTCCTGTCTTTGCTTACAATTTCCAGGTCAACTTTTGTAGCATGTTAAAAGTAATGAAACAGACCTTGCTACTGAAGTTGCAGCAGCAACACATATAGTGAATACACACGGGTGTTAAAAGTGGGAACAGAGTCAGGGCCCACATTTGGTTTCTTGATCCTTTTTTCTCTTTTTTTCCCTGAGTCATTCAAATGGCTTGAGATTGTTAAGTAGGAGGGGAAAAATATGTATCATTTATGGGGCTAATTCCACTACCTCCACAAATATATTCCTCTGTGCCAATAGCTTATATCTAAGACTCAAGCATGCAAGGGCATAGAGAATGTGCTGAACTTTGACACACTGGTATCTTGCCTGAAATTTCATTTGTGGGGGATCTTAGTTCACTCTGCTTAAGCAGAAACAAATTTTTGCCTGCCTGGTCTCAGAACAAAAGCTTTAGCTGGAGGTAAAACTTTCCTCCCAGCATGTGATGCTAAGGGCACTGCTGCAATGTCCTGGCTCCATGGAGAGGACTTGCCTGACTTGCCTGTACTTACTAGTATCCCACRTGTTTCTAGTACAGTATGAACTGCTGCTTCGATGTAAGTGTTGAGAGAAAGTTGGTTCAGAAAAGTGTCTCTGAAGATGATTTCTGTAGGAATTACTTGGTAGGTGATACAGTTAAACTAGTTCTGCAGTCACAGTCTTACTTTAAACTATAAGAAAGTGAGACTAAGACAGGGAGAGCGGATCAGGAAGAACAGCTGTAAGCAACTCCAGAAGAGAGGAAAGACTCTGAAGAAAGAAGGAAGATGTAGGAGATTGTTCTACAACAATGAGAAAAAAAGAAAGAAAATAGATCTCTGGAGCAGATTAGTTGGAGAGAGACAACAAAACRGAAGAAAAAAGAAAAACATGAAACCCAATTTTTTTTAAGCATGAAATAATTGTTAGCRTAATTTGCTATATTTATATTTCACTGCTTTCTTTTACATTTGCATTTCAGACAATAGGAAAATTGACATTGTTTCCAAGAACTGCTTTTACTACTTCCTTCAAGATCATTCAAATTCTGAGTTCCACCCATACTTCTATTTTCTATTTTTATCTTTTATCTTTGCATCCTTGTCCTTCTCCAGATTACCTTTTTGGAATCAAGACTAATCACTAAAATCAGAATAACAAGTTCTTCTGTCCCTCAGGCAGTATTGCTCTCTATGTAGTTAAAGATTCAAAGGTGTTTATTTACACTGGAAATAATTTTCCTATTAATTCCAAATTGTCAAATATTATCCTTCCCCACTGACTCATCATATATCTGCACTTGGCAATGTGCTGCTCTTCAGATAAAAAGACTCCCTTTTTCCTTAGTATTTTTTTTTTCCTTTTTATTTTCCATGGTAAACTCTTCTAGCTCAGGTTGACAGTATCTTTTAAGGTTGACCTTTTCCACTAGATGGCACATGGGGCCATATGAGTGGCAGGAGATACACAGGTTGCTGGACCATCATGTAAAATGCATGTAAAGCTTAAAAAAAAAAATATTCAATTTAAGAGCAATACATTCCTTAACTACTGCTAACTGGAGTAGCTCCATTGGCTTCACTGGTATATGCTGATCTATAATAGCCAAAACTTAATGTGTACTGCATATAAAATTGCTTTCTAAGCTGTGTTATTTCCCATCTTGGAAGTGGATAATTTCTGTGTTTAATATGAAAAGTGTCCCATATATTATATCCTAATACCTCATTCTTCATAGGTCCTTAGAGACCATTGGTAAGAACATTTGAGCATCAGATAGAATTGTACCTGGTTACCATATCAAAATGCTAGTAAAGGAGTATATAGGCACAGTGCAATGGATAAAAATATGCAGATGACTTCAGTGAAAAGGAATAAAAATGAAACACATCATTGATTCTTTGGAGATCTGATATCTCTTTGAAATTGGCCTGAATTATGGTCCTTGCTTTTAGTTCCTCCAGCCTCTTCAGTGATAATTACTGAAGCCTATACTTTATCTAAGAATTTCTGAGCCAGAATTTGTATATCCTTCTTTGCTGCCAGAGGACTGGTTGCCCAACAGCCTTTGACTGCCCATCTGCTGTTGGAAGAGGCAGATACTCAAGCCTATCTGTTAGATCAATTTAAAATAGGTTGGCTGACGTGGAGGGTGAGAACCTCAGAGGTAAAACTTCTGGGTGAATCTTAAGCCCRTTATTTGTCTGGGAGCCACAGAAATCACCCCTGTAAAGACCCCCTTGTTGCTCTAATGGCTCAGATTACATTTGGCTTATACCAAATATAGAGACTTCTGTCTTTCATTTCTTGTCTCAGGCCACAGTGGAATTGCTGATAGCTGGGAAGCCGTCCAGCTCACCGAACGAAGTCCATGACTACATTCCACAGGGTCCATGACGCTTACCCAGGTCCTCCCAACTGACATTTTCCCCATATGGAAAGTCTTTAAAGAGATTTACACTTAAAAGCTTTTATGCAACTGGTGCAATCACATAACATTTGTTGCTGTAGAGTGATTTCCAGCTCTTTTTTGTCCTGAGGTGAACTCCAAGCAGTCTCTAAAAATGGGCTTTCAATTTTGTTTTTTTATTATCACACTGACCATTGCGCCATTTATGACTTTTGCAGTTATCAAGACTCTAGAATAACCACTATCAAAAACTGGCACAAACCAAACCATCCTAGTACTATCTATCTATCTTCTTTGGCTGTTTTCCCAGGCTAAGGAAAACCTAGAGTAAGTAAATGTGACTTCTATCTAAGCTACAAATCTGAGCTACAGAGGAGGTGACAATTCCCATGGCAAGGACTTTCCATGAGAAATGTTCAGTTATTTCTTCCCCAAAAGAAAAGAGCTGACAGAAGTGGTCAATAAGATACTTGATTTCAAATACTATGCAGAAACAAAGATGCATGGCACAGAGCCTGCGTATTCATGCCAGCCATTCCCATATAAAAAGCAAGAACTGCTTTAGATGAGTTGGATCTTTTAAGTGGTCTCTCGAATTCAGCTGGAGAACAGACTGTTGCAATTGCCTACCTTTGTGATATGAAGGCAAAGTCACTAGTTCTGCCCTAGGAACACAACATGAAACACATGAACATGGTATGATCATCTCCTGAGGACAGTACATACAGAAGCTCTCCAGTACTCTCCACCATGCCACCAGTGCCTGCTGTCCCTCATCTGACCCTCAATCTTATGTCCCTAAAGTTGGCCACATCAACCATTGCTTAACCTTTCTTGCCTAAAGACTCCAGATGGGCATCCAGGGCTGAATGGGATGGGCCTGAAGAATCATAGAATCATAGAATCATTAAGGTTGGAAAAGACCTCCAAGATCATCGAGTCCAACCGTCAACCCAACACCACCATGC
>JAYKAV010000357.1:102769-117920 GCA_035582835.1 Phoebastria nigripes | reverse complement strand
ACTGTCGTGGTTTAACCCTGGCAGCACCTAAACACCATGCAGCCGCTCGCTCACCCCCCACTCTGGTGGGATGGGGGAGAGAATTGGGAGGGCACGAGTAGGAAAACTCGCGGGTTGAGATAAAAACACTTTAATATTTGAAATAAAACAAAGTAGAACAGTAATAATAACAGTGGTAACAACAACAACAATAGAATATACAAAGCAGGCGATGCACAATGCAACTGCTCACCATGCGCCGAACTGACGCGTTGCTGAACTGACGCATGCCCAAAAAACGTGCGAGCCCATCCCGGAACCCAGAGCCCCCACACACACACTTAGTTTTTATACTGAGCATGACGTTGCATGGTATGGAATACCCCATTGGCCAGCTGGGTCAACCACCCCGGCTATGCTCCCCCCGCCAGCTTCCCATGCACCTGGCAGGGCATGGGAGGCCGAAAAGTGCCCGGTGCAAGCACCACCCAGCAGCACACAAAACATCAATGGGCCATCAATGCTCCTATTGTACCAAACCCAAAAGACAGCACCCCCCCCCCAGCTACTGGGAAGAAAGTTAACTCTGTCCCAGCCGGAACCAGGACATTGCTCACTTCCAAAGTAGAATATAGAATTATGCAATTAAGAAAACTTCCTGAATGAAATCTTACTCTATTTTTAATTTACAATAAATGAAATTAATGTTCCCCAAGTCGAGTCTGTTTTGCCCATGATGGTAATTGATAAGTGATCTCCCTGTCTTTATCTTGACCCATGAGTTTTTTCATCCTACTTTCTCCCTCTGTCCTGTTGCAGAGAGGGAGTGAGAGAGCAGCTGGGTGGAGGTCTGGCAGCCAGCCAAGGTCAATCCACCATAGTCCTGTTAATCCTGATGTTCAGAATTGCACATTTTGAAATAATGAAACAATTCAAAAATCAAAAAAGATAATTTTATAACAAAATCATACTATACACAAAGAATATTAAAGTATCTCTAAGACATTTCATTTAAATTTGTTGGAAAGAAATTTGGATAAAATAGTAAAATGTTAGATGACATTACTATGTCTACCTTGTCTTCTCTAATGCAGATTGACTTTAAAAGTTTATGTATTGAAATCATTAAACAAACACTCATGTTCTTATTCTGTTGCAGCTATACTCTACAATAAAATATAAACATACTGTATTTTCTTTGGCAAGTTAAACTGTCTTTATGTATGATAGATTAGTAATTACGATATTGTTTCTGTAAGAACACCAGTGATACATGAAACTTCTGCATGAAGCTATAAAGATGTCTTGCAAATTCACCATAAATAGATGTAATTATATTCCATGTAAATATTTTAGAAATAATCCAAGAGGGATGAATTAGTACTATAAAAGAATAGTATTTGAGAGAAAGATGGTTGATCTTGCTTTCGAGGCGTGTTGTCTGGGTGACTTTTTAAAAATGCCTTGCAATGCAAGAAACTGAACTTAAATACAAGGCTGAAAGTATCAGTCTCGGCTTTACTGGCCTCTGATGCTTTAATACATATTATTTACATGACAACTAATATCACTGCCTTCTGGTATAATTTTGTTTTCCCAAGCAGCCAAAAGTCACAGTATTTACCTCATAATAGAAGCAACAAGTATAATCAAGCACAAGACTTTCAATTTTATTTGTGAAAGTTGGTGTATATTTGAGTCTATGTGTATTTCTGCTGACAGTTTCCTTCTGAGGTATATTAACAGGATCCTTAGGACTAAACTGTCTAAAACCAGCTTAATGCTCGTTAAAGTAAATAGTTATCTAGTAACTATATCACCTGAAGTAAATGTGAGAATTCCCATAAAGCATTGTGCTGTGACTACTCACACACTGTGCATCTCACCCTGGTGAGCCCCTGCACTCCCCTATCTCTGCCAATGATGCAACAAGCAGCCGTGACCCCGCGGAGTGCACCCAAATTTGGGGCCCTGGTTGCTACCCATGGTTCTGGGGCTGCGCCTTAGCTGATCACCATCTTCACAGCCCTCCTTCACTACAAAAACACACCCTCAGTTTTTCTTCCTACACAACCTCCCCTTTATCTTCGTTAGTGACTCCAAGTTTTCAGTTCTGAACACCAACACTCAATTTCTTTCTTGTCTGTGGAGAAATTCCATTTTCTCTAGCACTGAGGTTTGGAGATTCAAGCAAAAACTGCTTTTTCCAGTGCCAGAAGAGGCAGAACAATTCAGATAATTGGCTTCACTGCTTAGACATACATCATTCCTTGCTGAGAGTGCCTGAAAAAACTGAGGCACATGGCTTGTGACGTGCTGCTGAGGAGCAGAGTTAGTAAGAGATCAGAATATAAGCCTTAATTTGTTGTTAGTCAGGAATGGAGCAATGAGGTTGGTAAATACAAAACTTTAAGATTTCCTGTAGTGAAATCCCAACAAGATCTATTCTGGTACTGATTTTAACATTCAAATTATTCATAAATAGCTTTCTTATGTTCCATTTAAGAACTTTTAAAAAACTAGCCCATCCTAAGTTRAAAAGCAAGACAATGAAACAGCATACTTATTTCTCTTTTTTTTGTGATAAAAAAGAACTTTCTGTGCTTTCTCTGAGTCAAAGATATTTTTCTTCCATACTGCAAAGCATCTCAAATTGTAGATGAAAAAAAGCACAAAAAATGAATTCTGAAAGGCAAATAAATTAATGACATTAAAAGACACTGTAAATAACAGTTTAAAATTCAGAGTTGTTGCTCTTCAACGTGCTACATACTATTTGAGAAATTATGTACTATTGATTTAATTAATTTACTATGTTGCTTGTACAAAAAGCTACCAGCTGTTTTATAAAACATGTAAGAGTATAGCTCACTCCTGTGATTTTTCTAATTGAATACTATGATACTACAATTGTACACGAGTAATTATATGCATCACTAATCCCTGTCTTGCTCTCAGTAAGGCTGTTCATATGAATAATGTTTACATACTTAGCTTCTAAATAGGAAACCAGACAATAAAAAAGAGAAGGCAATGCAATAAAAAATTAATAATAAAACAAAACAAAACAAAAAAGCCACTAGAAAGAGAAGAAAACCCACAAACAAAACCCTGCTCCAGGATCCGAGTTCAGATTTTTAAAGAGCTGTTTTTCCGTTCTTGACTATTTTGTCCTTTCATCTTCCCTACATGTAAGGAAGTTATTAGCTACCCTTTATTAAGCCTTGACTCTGCAAATGCTTGGAAATATGAATAAAGTTCATGGGAAATCAGATTACCAACAAAATTAAAGCATGGATTTTTGCATTAAGAATTGGAAATGTTGTGGTCATTTGTGGGTTTTTTTACAGATTTTTTTTTTTATAAGATTTACTTGCAATAATCTGAAAAATCACCTGATAAAATAAATATTTGTAAAATTCTTTAAGAATAACGCCACCTATGCTGTACTAACAAGCATTTTTAGTTTTGCCCAAAATTATAATTTTAATCAAGTTAAAGTAATTGTCATTTCTCTTTTCAGGAGTTATATATTAGAGCTGTGTGATAGGTCATCTCTCTGTTTAAAGATTTAGTAATTGCATTTGGCATAGCATAAATTTAAGAATGTCCACTGTTAAGGATAAATAAAAATACTGCTTTTCCATACTAAAAATTACATTAAACTATTTCCATATAAAGTAACTGAAGTAAGATTTGAATGATAGTTGTAAACTTCAAAAAAGCCCCCAACATAAGCCTTACAAACTATGGAAAAAAAGTTTTTTTTTTAATAGAAAACACCAAATTTGTATTTTTAACCAAAAAATGGTTTAATCTGAAAAAAATTAACTCAGCTCCTCAAGATATCTGTGTTCAACTCAGATTGTGCATTTGCCTGCTATCAATATATCATTATTTCAACTTAGTGTATCCAGAAGTTCATAGCCGATGAAAGATTTTTATCTGAGGAAAAGGGACAAAACAATAAATAGAGTTATAGTGAGTGAAAAAAAAAGAACCCAGTTTTATAACAGCTATCTAAATCTAGTGTAAGATTTGATATCCTGAAGATGCAATTGCATCGTTCATGGCTATTGTTGTGGTTTAACCCCAGCCAGCAACTAAGCACCACACAGCTGCTTGCTCACTCCCCCCCAGTGAGATGGAGGAAAGAATCGGAAGGGTAAAAGTGAGAAAACTCATGGGTTGAGATAAAGACAGTTTAATAGGTAAAGCAAAAGCCGCGCACACAAGCAAAGCAAAACAAGGAATTCATTCACTCCTTCCCATCGGCAGGCAGGTGTTCAGCCATCTCCAGGAAAGCAGGGCTCCATCACGAATAATGGTTACTTGGGTAGACAAATGCCATCACTCTGAATGCCCCCCCTTCCTTCTTCTTCCCCCAGCTTTATATGCTGAGCATGACGTCATATAGTATGGAATACCCCATTGGCCAGTTGGGTCAGCTGTCCCAGCTGTGTCCCCTCCCAGCTTCTTGTGCACCTGGCAGAGCATGGGAAGCTGAAGAGTCCTTGACTAGTAGACTACTTAGCAACAACTAAAAACATCAGTGTGTTATCAGCAATTTTTTCATACTAAATCCAAAACACAGCACTAGGAAGAAAATTAACTCTATCCCAGCTGAAACCAGGACAGTTATGGACCTTGCACTGTTCGAAAGACCCTGCCTCCTAACTCCTAAATCCCTAGTAACTCTTTCCAAGCAAGTGGGGAAGTAGCAATGATTGGCTAGTCATACTGATTGATATTGTGATTATTCAAGTGGCTGCAATTATCTGTAGTATATAAGTGTTTGCAGAATCGAATTCACAGTTTCAAAAGTGAAGCATACTGTGTGTATGATTTTAAATATTCATAATTTGAGGCTTGTTCTTAAGTTTCACAGTACTCAATCAAGCAGATGTCTGCTTGTACAGGGACCACAGAAAGAGTTCAAAAATGCTACCCTTAGTTCAAATCAAGAGCCCATACAGTCTCTTCACAGGACTGACTCTCTGCGTGGACTTTGCTGAGTATCATCATGTTCCTGTTGGCTCAGCCCTCCTTCCTGTCTGTGTCCTTCTGGGTGGCAGCCCTGCCCTCGCATATATTGACTGGTACTCGCCCCAGTTTGATGTCATCTGCAAACTTTATGAGCAAGCACTCCATCACCTTCTCCAGGTCATTGACAAAGATGTTAAACAGGACAGTTTTCAGAACGCCTATTCTTCTTATATAAAACAGCTGAACACTTTTTAAATCACAGTTTTAGTAGAAAAATGGCAGACAGTCTCTGGTACTGCTTTCTTATATTTCTTGGTGGCTTTTCATTTGCAGAAGAAAATCTGTAACACAATATTCATACTCATTAAATGAATGTTGTACAAAAAGGGAGAGAGAAAGCTGTTGAATCTGCTTGGGGGGTTTCTTTAAAGAAATTAATGAAATTAACTGTCCTTGATTTTATATGTTATTTTACAGATTAATTTTTTTTTTAAGATTATTATACAGATTTACTTTTTTTCCCTCAAATATATTGTTAGATATAATATTAATATGTTTTACAACATGTAAATCTCAGTAGACTCTATGTCGGTGTCTTTTATATCATCTTGTCCTTTGGTCAAAATCAGTTGATTTGGTCAAACTGAAATTATAATCTGCTGATACGATCCTAAATGAATTATCCGATGTCTTAGAAGCATCTTGCATGCCCATTTACATTTAGTTCAAGTCAAGGAGCTTACTCCAGTACATTATCTTTACTGGATATTTTACATTCTTTAGAAATTAATCTGTATTAATGATTTTACATGTAAAAACATTTGTATACAAGGAGTTCACTCACTGAGTGGGGATTTAAGGAACATCTGTCATCTTCATATAAACTCATAAAACAATGGGCATCTCGGGTTGTTAATAAATGGATCATGTTACACATAAGAGACTAAAGTACAATCATCCACTGAAACATTATGTGGTACCCATTACTGTTCTGGTTTTAAATTACAGCTAATGTGACATTGTAATCTGCATGAAAATTTCTGGAGACTGCACTAGGAAAATATGAATACCAGAGGAAGAAGAAAAACTATTAATGAAATTCCTCAAATATATTTAAATAAAGTAACAAGCAGGAATGATGCAATTTCAGTATTAATATAGCTAAATCAAAGCATCAGTATGTTGTTTATGTTTGTAGATCTGTTTAACATGATGGAAACCTCCTTTTTCATATACTTTTCATCAATACATCTAACTTGGTTTCTGAATCTCTAGTAACTAGCATGAAATTTCTAGACCATTTTATGTTTCTTTCAGATTGGTTCCTGCTGTCAGCTAGTAGAGTTAAGACTGTAATCTTCCTTCTAATACTTCCAGTCTTCTAGTATTAATGCTGAATTAGGTATTGCTAATTTAAAAACAAAAACAAAAACAAAAACAAAAACAAAAACCAAACCGCAACAGAAAACATCAGTGAGGACTTCAGTGTTTTACACATTTGAAAGGCAAGAAGGGTTCCAGCCTGCTGTATTCATCAAGAACTTCACTTATTAATAATTTCAAAACTTTAGGAGGCATAATAAAATTAAATTTATATTAAAAAGAAAGGTGGAAACTAAAATAATATTCCTAATCTCCATTCTGTAGGCTTACTTTTACAGTTATGCAACACTTTTTAAAAAATACATAAATTATATCCATGGATAAGTATAAATAAAGCAATTTCCTTAAATGAAATATTTCATAGCAAACTGCTTTGTAAGACTCAATCACTATATTGACAGAAAAATTAACATTCTTAGAGCATTCAGAATATCAGATGCACAATGAATGATTCTTCAAATGCACAAATCCTTTCTCTCAAGAACAGTCTTGCAGATTGACAAATACTTTTGTTTTGTTTCTCTTATTTGTTATTTTTTAATTCAATAGTGTATCTTTATATTCCTTCACAACTGCAGTATTTGAACTGTAGAGATGTAATTCAAAGCAAGATGCAAAACAAAGACTTTCATGCAATTACTCCACTATTTAATTTTACAAAATTTTGTCTTTCAACAGTATGCAAACAGTGCTCTCTTTTGATCAAAAGATCTCCAAGTTATTGTCACAGAATCTACAGGTGATATTCAGTCTTGACATTGTTTTATCAGTTTTATTTAAAACTAGGGGAAAGAAGATAWTTTTTTTCATTTGTACCAGTCTTTCAGACTTGTTTCACAGAGCCACTGAAATACTGAGACTCTTCCACTGACTTAGTGGAAGTAAAGAATGTCAATTTTCCCAAAGACATCTGAGTAGTTTCACTTTGTCATATTATGTAGCTCAAAGATATATCAAAGTATAAAAAGTTTTGTACAGGTCAATATTACTTAACATGTACATCATAAAAAGCTTTAGACCACAAAACAAAAACACACTATCATAAGACTGTTCTTACGTTCAGTGTGGCTCTACCCATTTCATCTACTATGCAGATTGTAAGACAACTTAATGTCTGTACTGGCAATAACTGAAGGAATTCCTTTCCTTCTTACATGTTTTAACTGTTCAAACCATGCCAGTTCTTATCTCTATAGTAATTATTTACTGTGCCTTGCATGTGTAATTTTTTTTTTAGAAGTGTAGCCCTCAGGGATTCAAAGGAAGAAGTTTGAATTTTTTTTGAGATAGTGGCCAGTTAAATGTTTGGCTTGCATTACAATACCTCATGTATTTGGCAATAAAAGTTCTTGGTTTGTGCCAGATGTGTCAGCCAGTCGGACAAATCTTATCTATCTCAATAGTAATGCCACAGCCAGAATACTTCATAGATATATGCAATGTATTATTTGAAGGGAAAAATAAAATCTTTTATTAGCGCAACTGGTATTTTGGTGAAAAACTTTTGAGCACAGATTTTTCTCCTCAGGTTTGAAAGTAGTATTTTCCTAAAAATGTATGTATGTGTCTCATTTGGAAATATTGATTTATGTATAAAATTCCCATTAAAAGAATACATCTAAACAATACTAAACTTGAAAATGTTGGAAAATTTCACAATTAAAGTGGTGGTCAAATTTAACTCCAACCACTTACTTTTTCATCATTTTGATAGCCATGTATTGGTTAAGGAAGGGAGACAAAATGAAAGGTCCTATGAGGCTGTGTGGTAAATTACTCTTTCCAGGTAATGAATCCTAGTTATAACTACCCTGTTGAAACAGAAGCAGCTTAGGCTTCAGTTGCTTTGTATCTTCTGATATCCTTAATTTAAACTCATTCCTTTTTTAGTTATCATACTCCTGAACTATGCAATGCCTTGCTTAAGAAGCAAGCCCCTCTTCAGCAATGAAGGGGTGGATCTCAGGCCCATTTTGAGGATACAGAGAGCACTAAACCAGAGCAAGATCTGTGGATTATATGGCATCTGATCATGTAATTAAATATTTTTAGTTCCAGAAGGAAATAAATGTGAACTAAAGTTTCAATCAATCTTTATTCTGTCACTTAGTGACTTGTGAATGTTTAACTTGGCCAAAATCAGCATTACTGGCTCCTTTTCTATCTCTATTATTCTTAGCAGTTCTGCTTTCCTATTTTTCCCATTTCTTTCAGAAATTCCCTTCATACAAGGGTACCAAGGCTGCTCTGGCCATCTCTTACACCTCTTTGCTTCAAAGACCATTAGGAAGGTTAGTGAAAACACAGGCAAGGCAGCTCTGTTCTAGTACCATTACCACGTAAGCTAGGATCTCCAATGCCAGGAAAAAAAAACCTGTTCAGCCTACGCAGCCCTTGACTGAAGCTTTCTTTCAGAAGACAGGAACCGTGGAACCTGTTGTTACCAATTTTCTCCTCTAATCTTGTATCTAAATAGTTTCTTTCAAAAGGCTGAAAAAAGATAAACAGATTAATAAAAAAAAAAAAAAAATCATACTCTAGCAGATTTTCAGTAGGGAAATCTGCTTTACTTTGCACTTCAGTGTCAACTACTTTTACTGTGACAAAGTTAGAAGTAACAATAAGCAGACCCTTTCAATGGAAGCTGCCACTCTCTATATGGTGGTATAAGCTTTGCCTATTTAACAGACAGACAGATGGATTAAAAGGTTTGCTAGTGGGAACTCGAATTCATAGTCATGAACTTCAAAAAACATTTCAGACAAACAGATTATTCTATACCCTATAATTAAAAAAAAAAAGTGAAATTATTTATTATATCTTCTGTTTATGACAGATTTAAACATCTCAAATCTGAAAAATCTCTTTATAGTTCTTTACTATATTAAGAAACCAGTACTTTTTAAATTATTTCTGGCAAACTATTTTAGCTTTTCTTGATAATCAACAGTGAGATTCACCATCACCTACATTTCTTGATTACAAGTTGGATGCCTAGCTTAGGACAGTTATATAAGTTTCCTTTATAAATAATGGAAAGAAAAGGGAAGATACAGAGGGCAATTCATCCCACCTGAGATATGTAAAGTAGATGGGATGAATTCCCCTTTAAAGATCTTTCTGGAGACTTTGGAAAGGGTYTGAGTACCTAATTTTTAGACAGTTACTGTCAGAGAAGGTGAATCCAAGCCCAAGGTTTCAGCAAGTGCAGATTATGACTCACACTGGGATAAAAATTCTTGACACCATTCTGCTCTGTGGTATGATACTTCATTAATTGTGTAGATCAAGATCATAGTGAAGTTTTTACCTGACACATGATGTCAGGGACATACTGTCAGCTCTGACTTTCAATATCTTTCTGTATTGGTATTTCCTAGGTTTTATGTGTAATTGAGATTAATTAAATTTAAATAAAACTTTGCCAAATTAATCTTAGTTTATATTAATTTTTTCTACTGGATGTCTTTTATTTTTATTTCCTGTCTTAGCAGGTGTTCACATTAGAATCATAGAACTGTTCAGGCTGGAAAAGACCTCTAAGATCATCAAGTCCAACCGTTAACCTAGCACTGCCAAGCCCACCACTAAACCATGTCCCTAAGCACCACATCTACACGTCTTTGAAATACCTCCAGGGACGGTGACTCAACTACTGCCCTGGGCAGCCTGTTCCAATGCTTGACAACCCTTTCAGTAAAGAAATTTTTCCTGATATCCAATCTAAACCTCTCTGGGTGCAACTTGAGGCCATTTCCTCTCGTCCTATCACTAGTTACTTGGGAGAAGAGACCAACACCCACCTCGCTACAACCTCCTTTCAGGTAGTTGTAGAGTGCAATAAGGTCTCCCCTCAGCCTCCTCTTCTCCAGGCTAAACAGTCCCAGTTCCCACAGCTGCTCCTCATAAGACTTGTTCTCCAGACCCTTCACCAGCCTCGTTGCCCTTCTCTGGACACGCTCCAGCACCTCAATGTCCTTCCTGTAGTGAGGGGCCCAAACCTGAACACAGTATTTGAGGTGCGGCCTCACCAGTGCCAAGTACAGGGGCAMRATCACTTCCCTCCTCCTGCTGGCCACACTATTTCTGAGACAGGCCAGGATKCCCTTGGCCTTCTTGGCCACCTGGGCACACTGCCGGCTCATATTCAGCTGGCTGTTGACCAACACCCCCAGATCCTTTTCCAACAGGCAGCTTTCCAGCCACACTTCCCCAAGCCTGTAGCGTTGCATGGGGTTGTTGTGGCCCAAGTGCAGGACCTGGCACTTGTCCTTGATGAACCTCATATGATTGGCCTCAGCCCATCGATCCAGCCTGTCCAGATCCCTCCGCAGAGCCTTCCTACCCTCCAGCAGATCGACATTCCCGCCCAACTTGGTGTCGTCTGCAAACTTTCTGAGGGTGCACTCAATCCCCTCGTCCAGATCATTGATAAAGATATTAAACAGAACTGGCCCAGATACTGAGCCCTGGGGAACACTACTTGTGACCAGCTGCCAACTGTATTTTACTCCATTCACCACAACTCTTTGGGCTTGACCATCCACCCAGTTTTTTACCCAGCGAAGAGTACTCCCGTCCAAGCCATGAGCAGCCAGTTTCTCCGGCAGAATGCTGTGGGAAATACTGCCAAAGGCTTTACTAAAGTCCAGGTAAACCACATCCACAGCCTTTCCCTCATCCACTAAGCAGGTCACTTTGTCATAGAAGAAGATCAGGTTAGTGAAGCAGGTCCTGTCTTTCATAAACCCATGCTGACTGGGCCTGATTACCTGGTTGTCCTGTACGTGCTGCATGATGGCACTCAAGATGATCTGCYCCATAACCTTTTCCGGCACCGAGATCAGACTGACAGGCCTGTACTTCCCCAGATCCTCCTTCTGGCTCTTCTTGTAGATGGGTGTCACATTTGCTAACTTCCAGTCAACTGGGACCTCCCCAGTTAGCCAGGACTGCTGATAAAGGATGGAAAGTGTCTTGGTGAGCACTTCTGCCAGCTCCCTCAGTACCCTTGGGTGGATCCCATCTGGCCCTATAGACTTGTGTGTGTCTAAGTGGTGTAGGAGGTCATTAACCATTTCCCCTTGGATTATGGGGGCATCATTCTGCTCCCCATCCCTGTCTTCCAGCTCAGGAAGGGGCTGGGTACCCAGAGAACAACTGGTCTTACCATTAAAGACTGAGGCAAAGAAGGCATTAAGCACCTCAGGTTTTTCCTCATCCTTTGTCACTATGTTTCCCCCTGCAACCAATAAAGGATGGAGATTCTCCTTAGCCCTCCTTTTATTGCTAATGTATTTATAGAAACATTTTTTATTGTCTTTTACAGCAGTAGCCAGATTCAGCCCTTCTAATTTTCTCCCTGCATGACCTCACGACATCCTTGTAGTCCTCCTGAGTTGCCTGCCCCTTCTTCCAAAGGTCATAAACTCTCCTTTTTTCCCTGAGTTCCAGCCAAAACTCTCTGTTCAGCCAGGCCGGTCTTCTTCCCTGCCAGCTCGTCTTTTGGCACATGGGGACAGCCTACTCCTGCACCTTTAAGATTTTCTTCTTGAAGAATATCCAGCCTTCCTGGACTTCTTTGCCCTTCAGGACTGCCTCCCAAGGGACTCTGTCAACCAGGCCCCTAAACAGGCCAAAGTCTGCTCTCCAGAAGTCCAAGGTAGCAGTTCTGCTGACCCCCCTCCTTACTTCTCCAAGAATCGAAAACTCTATCATTTCGTGATCACTATGCCTAAGACGGCCTCCAACCATCACATCACCCACAAGTCCTTCTCTCTTCACAAACAACAGGTCCAGCGGGGCGCCTTCCCTAGTTGGTTCACTCACCAGCTGTATCAGGAAGTTATCTTCCACACATGCCAGGAACCTCCTAGACTGTTTCCTCTCTGCTATATTGCATTTCCAGCAGACATCTGGTAAGTTGAAAAGTCCCCCACGAGAACAAGGGCTAGAGATCGTGAGACTTCTCCCAGCTGCTTATAGAATATTTCATCTCTCTCTTCATCCTGGTTGGGTGGTCTAGAATAGACTCCCACCATGATATCTGCCTTGTTGGCCTTCCCCCTGATTCTTACCCATAAACACTCAACCCTATCATCACCATCATTAAGCTCTACAGTCAAAACACTCCCTAACATACAGAGCTACCCCACTGCCTCTCCTTCCTTGCCTATTCCTTCTGAAGAGTTTATAGCCATCCATTGCAGCAAGTTGTGCGAGTCATCCCACCATGTTTCCGTGATGGCAACTATATCATAGTTTTCCAGCTGCACAATGGTTTCCAGCTCCTCCTGTTTGTGGCCCGTGCTGCATGCATTGGTGTAGATGCACTTCAGTTGGGCCCCGATCCCACCACCTTTTTGGGGGGAAAAGCCCTAATTCCTATGTGACTGTTCTCAGGCGCTTCCGTGGTTTCTAACACATCCATAACCCTTGCGTCTTTGCTGCTGCATGGATCTCCATCCCCTACCTCCATTGAGATGGCAGATTGAAGGACCTCACTAGCACACAGTCCCTCAAATATTGGTGTGCCGCCCCCAGGCTTATCTCCAGTGAGTCTGGTTTTACCCCTTTCCCCCTTCAAATCCAGTTTAAAGCTCTTTCAGTGAACCTTGCTAACTCCTGTGCAAAGATCCTCCAAGTCATTACCTAAGATGATAGCAGCATTTAATTTGATTATTTTCAATAGGGTATGAGATTATTGATGACATTAGAATATAATTTAGGACATAGTGCACTTCTGAAATTATGCCTTTTATTAGAAGTACCTCCATATCAGCAATGTAATGTACACAAATGTTTTGTTTTAATACTGTGCAAGAGAGGCCTGAATTTCACCTGGGAAGAATTTTGTCTTTTACTATAGGTCATTAGTGTCATTTAGGAAATAGTATGCTTTAGTGCTTTATATTAAACTTTTATAAAATGTTATGCTGGAATGCATTTAAAGGCAATATTGACTCACAGCTCATTGGGTTGATTGGTGTTTTTTCATGGGTCATTGCAAGTAAGGCCATTTATGTCTTGTGTGATCTTTAAGTACATATGATATAATATATTTAATATATATTTACTGCAGCTATTACATTTAAAAGAAATGTAGTGATGAAATTTTACAAATTTTGATTAAGCTAAAGCAAATTTTAAAGAAAGTATTCTACAGATCCATTGTGCATAGATAACACAGAAGTCTCACTGATGAGATAGAGCTTCCCTAGCACTCAGAAACTGGTGAATGATTCACTGTGTGGAAAGAGATGTACTGCCCTGTGAATGCATGGTGGGCTATTAAGTATTCAGTGAAGGCAAAGCTGTCTATTGAAGCAATGTCCACACTACTGGCATTTTTATTTAATCCTTATAAATTCAAACTATGCATACAGGCTGAAGTTTGTCAACTCTATGAAGTTAGTTGGCAAAAATAGTTACTAGACTGAGATTCAGAAAGAATGTGCCAGAATAGTGGCAGTGATAGTTCCTGTGGTAGGTACTCCAGCATCAAATCAACATCAGGGTGTTCTCTTAAACTTGGATTCTAGGGTATATAGAGGAATGTTCTATGGTTGTATGATTTTTAATGAAGAAATAAGTAAATAAAGAAAACTTTTAAATAACTGTTGACAAGAGTTAGGCACAGAAATAAATATTAAAGGAAAAGCAAAAAATGTAAAATCCATGTATGTTTAACATTACAGTACTGAGCAGTTACAGAATTCTGTGAATACTCAATACAATCAGTTGCATATTCCACATAAGATATCATATTTCATCATACCTGCTTCTTAATATAAACATGGAATACTTAACTCTACAGAAAGAAATATTTAATTAAGCATTGTGACAGATTGCCTTTACAGGTTCTCCAAACAGGCTGGTCAGTAAAGTACCAGTGTCTTAAAACGTATGCCCAGAGAAATCACCTGCACAGTATGAGCTAAGTCATATCCATAGCAGAGATCTCCATAACAGGGGGTCTTTAAGAACAGGTTTTCAAAACCTGTCAGGTACAATAAAGATTGTCCTTTTTTGGGGTCAGGGATGCTACATATCTTCAGATCTCTTTCCAGTCCTATCTACCTGTTAATAGAAAATCACTGCATATCTCACACAAATGCATTAAAAGTACACTCGTAACACTACAAAATGTAGTATTCCTCACTACAAATGATGGTAATTTATTATATAAACTCTGATCTTATCCATTAAAAACAACAGGATGGCTACCTTGGACTTCTGGAGGGCAGACTTTGGCATGTTCAAGACACTGGTTGAGAGAGTCCCTTGGGAGACAGTCCTGAAGGGCAAAGGGGTCCAGGAAGGCTGGACGTTCTTCAAGAAGGAAGTCTTAAAGGCACAGGAGCAGGCTGTCCCCATATGCTGTAAGAAGAACGGCCGGGGAAGATGACTGGCCTGGCTGAATGGGGAGATCTTGCTGGGACTCAGGAAAAAAAGGAACATTTACCACTTGGGGAAGAAGGGGCAGCCAACTCAAGAAGAGTACAGGGATCTCGTTAGGTCATGCAGAGAAGAAATCAGAAAGGCAAAAGCCCAGCTAGAACRCAATCTGGCCGCTGTTGTTAGAGACAACAAAAAATGTTTTTACAAATATATTAACAACAAAAAGAGAGCCAAGGAGAACCTCCATCTGTTATTGGATGCAGGGGGGAAACATTGCCACCAAGGATGAGGAAAAGGCTGAGGTATTAATGCCTTCTTAGCCTCAGTCTTTAATAGTCAGACCAGTTATCCTCAGGGTATTCAGCCCCCTGAGCTGGAAGACGGGGACGGTGAGCAGGATAAA
>JAYKAV010000357.1:88121-101649 GCA_035582835.1 Phoebastria nigripes | reverse complement strand
GGATCTGGAGAACAAGTCTTATAAGGAGTGGCTGAGGGAACTGGGACTGTTTAGCCTGGAGAAGAGGAGGCTGAGGGGAGACCTTATTGCACTCTACAACTACCTGAAAGGAAGTTGGAGTGAAGTGGGTGTTGATCAATCTTCTCCCAAGTAACTAGTGATAGGACGAGAGGAAATGGCCTCAAGTTGCGCCAGGGGACGTTTAGATTGGACATTAGGAAAAATTTCTTCACCAAAAGGGTTGTCAAGCATTGGAAGAGGCTGCCCAGGGAAGTGGTTGAGTCACCATCCCTGGGAGTATTTAAAAGACGTGTAGATGAGGCGCTTAGGGACCTGGTTTAGTGGGCATGGTGGTGTTGGGTTGACGGTTGGACTCGATGATCTCAGAGGTCTTTTCCAACATTAATGATTCTATGATTCTATGAAAATGAAAATATTTTATAATTAAATAATTATATTATAARTGGCTTAACTGCTGTATGGAAGTCTACAATAGCATGTCCTGGTTTGATGAATGCTTCAGGGGTTTTTTGACTGCTATGGACGGAGTTAGGAAGAAAGTGAATTTACACTAGTCTTCTCCAGGAATGAAAAACACGTGTACAGCCTGAGTTCAACTACTGAGCAGAGAAGACCTGCAAGCCTGCAGTGCTCATCAGCTGCAATGAAGCATCCATTTTTCATTCACTATGGTATTGAATTCTGCATCATCTCTTCCATAACTGACACTACCCTATGACACTACCCTACACCACCCAGGCCATCAATATTTCAATCCACAACAAAAGGTAACAAAAAAGACGAAGTATTACGACTGAAGTATTAGACTTTCTTAAAAAGAAACAATTTCTACCTAGTCTAACAAGAAATGTTGTATTGTGGTCTCTCAACTATATTAGATAACTGGGTTGGAGGTTGGGCACAAAAGAATACATTTCCCTTTCACAGCCACATACAAGCTGATGAACTCAAAAGGTCATACATCTTGAGCGTACATATCTGTTAAGTTTGTGTTAAATATTGCTTTTGAGAATTTCTCACACGGGTAGAAATGGTGCATGAATCAGTGTCCTGGGCAGCCAGATGGCATCTGGCTAACAGCATGAAGACAAAGCAGTCTGAAGAAGCGGATAAAGGGAAAGGTGATACTATCTCCTGTTTGCAAACTCTTACTGTATCTGAAATTATCTTAAATAGGCATCCCAATACCTTAACACACTTATGTTTTAAAAAAGAACATTTAATGAGAAATATTTCCTTGGTAAATAACCCATGGATAGAGCTGGAGACTGGCATCCTACAGTATTGCTGGAGCAGGGACTGAGGTCCAGGGCTAGACTGAAATGGGACTTTTGGGTCCATGGGCAGCATGGGGAGAGGCCCCAGGGAAGGATCAGCAGAAATAGTCAGGCCCCTGTGGTGCCCTCAGGGCCCTGGCAAACATCTGAATAAAAATGGTGAGTAATTTCCTCAGCTGGGGTGTCTCGTCTTGATGAAGTTAGTGAAGCTCTGCTAGATCTAGTTTATGACTCTTCTTTGTAAGTGCAAATCTCTACTGCGGTTGTTGAGCATGTCACACGGGGTTTTAGCTTTGAACAGGTTGAAGTTTGTACTGTTTCAATCATGGAACAGTTTATTTGGATTAAAGAACAAACTGTGGTAGTTTAGTAAAGTCAGTTTTGTGCATTTGACTGCACAATCAAAAAGTACAAACTTGACATCTTTTTCTCAGTTTTACTGTAGGAACCATATTGCTATAGGAAAATATTATAACATCAAAAAAACTCTATATTTATTCCCAATTATTTATTTCAAGAGTATAAAATATAAATTGCTAGCATTTTAAATGGAAAGTTAAGGATCAGAATAAATACAGACCTCTTCCACTAACCATTTACTAGATTTAAAAAAAATCATGTTTTATGCAAGTACATTTCAATTTTTTCTCTTATCTACACTTATCATTCACAGGTGTAAGCTCTCAGAAAGAGAAGTTGAAATTCTTTGTACAAATAAGCATATAACCTTTCATAGTTATGTTAACATTCATAATTACGAGATTAGTGGTCACCAGTCAGATACATCTGTGACTAAATAATTCAGTCACTAATACCTTTTGCCTTTCAGAAGTACAAAATCTAAGGATACTATCAAGGTGTGGAAGCTTCTCAAAAAAAAAAGAAAAAAAAGAAAAGAAAAAAAGAAAAAAAAAAGGATAAAAATAAGCAATGCCTACTGTTTTCTAGCAGAAGGACCAGAGGAGGGACTGCTAGGACATTATCAGATCCTGTACAGAAACGTGGCCCTGCAGTTAAAAGGAAGGTAATGATATGTTTACCTACCCCTGTCTGTCAGTCACTATTCATCAGTAAGGTAAGATGAAGTAAGTCTCCTATTATGTCCTTATATTGTTGATAAAATAAAAATATGAAAGCAAAATTACTTTGCCAAGGGGCATTCTATTTGCAAAAAGTACTGACAGAAGAATGCTTTGGGTAGTCTGGAAGACTTTAGTAGTGAAGCCAACTGCACTCCATTAGTGACATGATTACTGTATCTTTCTTAATGCGCAGATGAAATGTCCTGAGATGCCTTTGCCAAGGATCTTGAACTTGGGTCAGTAGACCTGCTCCTAATTCTTTCTGTGATGCTGACTGCAGTCTATTTACTCATTCCCTGTTCATCTTTCTTTTGCAAGCTAATTGAAAGAAATAGGATTACTTGGCTCATTCTGTGCAGAAGGTGGTTGCTCTGGTCACATGTTTCAAGACACTGACATTTTCCCGTCTTTTGTTTACTATGGGAGTTACCTCCTAAGTTAAAATACCTTATTATCATTATGCTCTGAGACAAAGTTTGTAGGAAGAGGTAGTAGCCGACAAACTGATAGAATTGGAAATAAGCTTTCAGGAACACAGCCTTTGCTTAGGTCTTAAACAGAAACAGCAATCTCACAAACTAGCAACATGTTGAGAACAATTTTTCTGTGTTTAGCTTGATTGTGCTCATCAGTTAGACACTGAGTAAAAAGTTAAGTAGTAGCTGCAGACCAGGGACCTTTGTAATGGGAAAAATGATAATGCTATTAGTTTCTGTATAATAAGAAAGAGAGATCATCTATCCTGAGGAAGGAACTAGTAAAGTGGAAAGTCTAAACTTATGAAACAAACATTTCTAATGAGTTGATTTTTTTTTTTCTCCCCTAACATTCAACTGAGCTATGAATTTTAATTATCAGGACCTTCTGAAGGTGTTCTGCTGAACTCCATTAAAGATTAGTACTGAGAAGTCAAATATTAAATAGATATTTTGTGAAAGATGTTCTCCCATTGGTAACTAGGCATTTCTACCCTTTATTGCCTTTTTTTTTTTTTTCTTTTAAATTCATTTGGGTATGTAATGGTTATATAGTTTAATCTTCAACAAAATTATTCAATGCACTATGTTGCATTCTCATACTTTGTATATACTGATTCTGAAAATGATTTTAGTAAGATCAGGGATTGTTTGAGTGTTAGGAGAAAGCCTTGTTCCAAGACAGGATCTCCTTTCAGTGAATATTGCCACTGATTTCTTTGGGAGGAAATAAATTCCAGCGTACAGCATACAACAACTTAAGTTTAACAAAAACCTGGTTTTCTTTTGCACTTCTGTCAGTTTACAGGAGGAGTATAATTTCTTCAAAGGTGTTACCATAGAGAAAGACCTCTTATGAACCAAGCTACTTTTTAGAATTTTTAGACTTCTGAGAGAAACTAGCCCTAACTCTGGGATATGTCATCAGCACCATAGACAAAATTAGAATAGTAACATACAAATTACTATGTATAGCATTGACAGACCAATACCAGAAGCTCAAAAAAAAGTTTGTAATATATAGCTAGAGACTTAGATACAAGTACATTTCATTTGAGGATACTACCCAACAAAATAACCCTTTTAATTTAATTGTGTTTTATTAGTAGGTGAAACTAACCTCCTGGTCCTTGATAGCAATGCAGTGACTTTGTTACTTGCAAAATATATGCCAATAGCAACTCTACATAAATAATTAGGATACTCTTTGCCAATTAGCTATGACGTCTTTTGAGAAAGAATCTTTAACAATTTTGCAATTGTAATGTTCATGTTAGGCCAAGTCTCTTGAAATTATTTGCTAATTCCGTTGGTGTTTTTCAAGTTTTAAAGACTTAAACAAAATAACACAAATCCTTTTGCCTCTTGAAAAAAGGTTATTTCAGATAAACAGTAAGCCAAAAACATTGATTGTCATGGCAGTGCAGCTCTTCAAACCAAAATAAGGGGAAATCCATTGGAGGGTTTCAGTTTTGTTTTTAAAGTATATATAAAAATTAAAATCTAAAATATTAAGGAATACTAAGTCAAAATAAGATCACCAAGGAATTTCATTAAAATAAAAAGGGAGGGAGAATACAACTGTATTTTGTGGGTTTTTTTAAGTAAATATAAAATGTAATTAAAGCAGATTTTTTCCTATGAAAATTTGTATTTTTAATTTTTCATTTGACGATATTGCTCATCAAGGTAGTAATTTCTTCAGAAAAAAAATTCTGCAGTTCAGATTTCTAGAAACCACTTTTGTTATGAGAGATTTGGCTAAATGCCAGTACAAATAAAAGCACTGTTTTTTTTATTTTTTTTCTGTCACTGCCTGCAAACATCCAAACATGTTCAGAAAAAAAAAAAAAAGTACTTAAATTATTCTAATAACTTCTAGAAGCAATTTCAATATAAGTGTTCTTATTAGTGAATTTATGTAGTGATTTAAGGGATAGCATTTTCATTTATGTTTATTGGCATTAGTGTTTTTTTCTTGTATTAATTTTGGTTTTTCCTTTTACTGAATGTATTTCATCAAGTTAAACTGAAAGCCTGTGTTCCTGCAAACATAGTGAATAAAGAATTTACATTAATGTTTTAGTTCAGATCAGGACTATAATTTTGAAGTGAATCTCCTAACTATCCTCACTTATCACACATGCTTAGGTTCACATCACAGAGTGGTTTCAGAGAGTGTCAGCTGGATTCGTTTTGGATGAAAATGAGGCCAAACACAGCACAGAAACATCTCTAGTATTCTCTAACAGCTAAAATTGCTTCAATCCAGGGTTCCAGTCCAGAACTAGCAAAAGTAAAACCTCATATCGTATGGACATTGGATCTTCAGTATTTACTGTTTCAGTCTGAAGGCTAGCATCCACTGAGCTGCACTACTTACTAGCGTAGACATACACACTAAATGCTCCAAGTAGAAAACTGGCAGGGAAAGAACAGAATGTCCACTCAATGTATAATTCACTCAAATGGAAATTACTTTAAAATCCTTTCCATAATCCTGACGCAAGTATGCATCTGCAGTATTTGTATTAAGGCTTAACATTGCCATGCAAGCTAAAGGAAAGGAATCCTTATTTGGGGGCTTTGAAAAGGATTTGGGACCACTATATTCCCTCATCCGACCTTGAGTGTATTTGGAATCATACTTTTCAAAGATATGTTTGCTTATTCTGTCTTGTAGCAGAGGCAGACCTTACTTTTAACCTGCCTATTTACTGAGAAAATCATGTCCTAGTTCCTTGTTCACCACATTTAAAAGATGTGTGTACAGGTTCCTTTGTAGATTAAGTGTATGGGTTCCTTTGCCTCTTGCATGGTGGAATCATGTGGTTCAACAACACTGGAAAATTATTTCTTAGGTGTTGTTATTCTTTTTTTTTCTTTTTTTTTTTTTTTTTTTTTTTTTTTTTTTTTTTTTTTTCATACAGGTTACTAATGTGTTTAGTACCTTTCATGGATTACATTCTGTTTGAACTTCAAAACAATAAACAGAGCTTTAAGATCAGTTTGAGCTGTAAAAAAAAAAAAAAAAAACAAAACCCCAAAAGTACATCATGTAGGGCAAAGAAAAACAAAGAAAACCTAGATGTATTCTTTTCATATCTAGGCTTTAACAGTTCAAATTTTAGTAAGTTCCAGTCAACCTAGTTATTGATATTTCCTGGGGAAAAAAGAAACAGATGGTACTTCTGTAATATGCTTTCTCTGTTTGTCTACTTGAGATTCATATCCAACTATTGTTATCAGCCTGAGCAGTATCTTTGCCTCTGAAGAAACCTTTAGTGGTTGTAGCATTACTCTTTTGTAGGCTTGCCCAGAAGTGGGACTTTCAGATAAAGAGATTCTCTTCTTTGTTAAGGCTCTCTGTCTTTAAGTAGTATTATTGCTGTCCTCTCTTTGTTTACTTTCTGTTTTCTCTAATCACATCCTTTTTTTTACATGTGTACAACCAGGCGGCATAATACTAATCAGGTAAACTGTAGGTGATATGTGTATTAAAAGAGAACACATTATCCCCTTTTTTTTTCATATAGTCTCTTTCCTTGCATTGGGGCTGAATAGCAATTTCAATATTTGGAAAGGTATTCTACTGTTAAATTATAGGAGTGATACACATCGAAGTCCTTAAATTGTTGTTATGGAAGATATAAAGCACATATAAATATTGAATACTGCTAGTAGAAAAGCCTTCCAACCTGCACAGGAATAGCTGGAATCAGCAGGCAAAGGATGCTCAGGGTAATATATTGCAGACTAAGCAGTGATACATCCCCCTTTGTGACCCTTGGGAATAGGGTTTTAGCAACAGAGCGGCAATATACATACAACTGAAATATTTTCTTTTATTATTTTTCCCTCTTTTCCTCTAGCTTCATATATTCTTCCCCTTCTAGAGCAGCCATTTTAAGGGTTCTAGTTCAGTAAGGCACTTCAGCAGGTGCCTACATATAAATACTAGAGTTATCCCACTGAAGACTACTGGTCTATTTAAAATTAGGCACCTGCTGAAGAAGTGTTTTGAATTAGGGCCTGAGTGATTGCACGTGCAAATTGTAATTGATATCAACAGCAACAATAGGAATCGATCTCGGCAGCCAGCTGGTTTGTCTATGCCTGAAAGCTCCTTCTGATTATTATACTCATTTTATAAATGCAGACAATATGGCAGTTACATGTTTTGGACATGATAACAAAGCTTTGAGTAAGAAACATTGATTCCAGAATTATTGCGCCCTAAATTTCTATTCTGAAAAACAAGAAAATCAGTATAACTGTTAATATAAAGGTATGTGTCCTAGTTTCAGCTGGGAGAGAGTTAACTTTCTTTCTGGTGGCTGGGGGGTGCTGTGTTTTGGGTGTGGTATGAGAGGAAAGTTGATGGCCCACTGATGTTTTGGGTGTTGCTGAGTGGTGCTTRCAACGGGGACTTTTTGGCCTCCTGTGCACCTGGCAGGGCATGGGAAGCTGGCGGGGGRAGCATAGCTGAGGCGGTTGACCCAGCTGGCCAGTGGGGTACTCCATACCATATGACATCAGGCTCAGTATAAAAACTAGGGGGGGGTGGGCTCTCGTGTCTTGTGGCAGCCTGGGTGTCGGTCGGCGAGCAATTGCATTGTGCATCACCTGCTTTGTATATTCTATTATTGTTATTATTATCATTGTTATTATTACTGTTCTACTTTGTTTTATTTCAATTATTAAACTGTTTTTATCTCAAGTTGCAAGTTTTCCTACTCGTGCCCTCCCAATTCTCTCCCGCATCCTACCAGAGGTGCAGGGTAAGCGAGCAGCTGCATGGTGTTTAGTTGCTGGCTAGGGTTAAACCACGACAGTATGTTACAAATATTCCCTGGGTTTTGGCAAATGACTGTGCGTGAAAATAAACTATAGCATATATCAAGTGAAATATTACTGCCACAAGCCAGCACCCAAATATTTACAATGGGTTACCAAAAGCATGTTAGCATCTATTTCAGTACATTTATACAGCAAAAGGGTCTAAAACCCAAGAATTTTGAACAGATTTTAAAGATTGAGTTGAATCAGAAAAGATACACAGGAGAACATCTGAACTGGCAGAGAAAATGCTTGCAATTAAGCAATTTTAGAAGAAAGCACCTGAAAAACTCATCTCAACTCCTATAAAATTACATATTTCATATTGTAACCTTGCTGAGATGAGGAATGTTTGGATGGCACATGGAGGTAGGAGGTATGGAACAATTTACAAACACATGCTGCCTTCAAATTATAACACTCTCCTACTAAGTAATTATTTGCACATTGTCTCTGTCAGTATTGATTACACTAAATATGTTATTAAAAGACTGCATTTTTTGAAAAGGAGAAGAACATGGCTCACTGGATAAGATTTTCATCTCTAGAAACAGAAGTCCATTGTGTGAGCATTTGGAAATGAATATTAATTTGTTGGACTTTGGTTGAAATTTAACTATAGCATAGAATCCCTACACAGTTAAAATGATTGGCTAGCAATAGGTTTTTTGCAATGACTATAAGGTTATGATGTAAATAATAAGTACAGAAATACATGACATCCAGATTAACTATATATTCCTGAGAGATTAAGAAACATGAAATAGTGTTTGCAGAACTGGTGATCTCTAAAATACATTTTAAAACATACAGTTTTATTTTCTGTGCAATTATTTGTGCCTAGGTTAACATCTAACATGAATGCTGAGCCTGTTCACCTATCACCCCACTAAACATAAGTTATTTCATTGATTTCAATAGAGCTGAGATTTCACCTCTAGGAAATAAAAACCAATTTATTCAATCTGTCCATCATGATTGTAGTAAGTAGGTGTATTTTAGGTTTAAAAAAAAGAAGAAAACCAATCTCCAGCTGTCTTCATCTAACCATTGGCCCTTGTCTTCAATATGAAACAAAGCCAGTTTTGATGACCATTATTTTGGCTGTAGAAATCAATTGTCTATAGAGCTTGTAAAGCTCCTGACACAATGAAAGTTTGGTACAAGTCTTGTGTAGAACATTGCATATAGGTAGTACATCACAAAAAAAAAAAAAATTATGCATACATTGTTTCCTGTAAATAATATTCCTCCGATGTTGAGAAAAGTAATCCACATCCTTAGAAACATGTTACTTTTGTAAAAGAGCAGTGATCAGCCCACACTCCTCTAAGAGTACTCTATTTTTATTAAGGTTAATGATACTATTAACACATACTAGCAAAATTGATACTTGAGGGCAGTTACACTCTGTGGTGCATTTGGTTGTCTGAATGCCAGGTATGTATTCTGTCCCAGTGCGTAAACCCAAGTCCATATTGACACCTGAATGGAACATACCCACCTGTGTGCCTGTTGCCTCTGGAAGAAGCTTCCAGGATATACCAGGAAAGTTTCACAGATCACTCAACAGGTTTTAGACTGTTGAGCAAATCTACCCTAAAATATAGACACTGCCATGAAATTCAGAGATTCTTGAAATTCCTCTATGTGCAGCTTAACTTATGTGAAAGATATATCTAAGATTATATGGAACTTGGTCTTTTGTCCCCAAAAGACTGTGCATTCTGGGAGAGGGGGAGAGAATATAAATACACTTCAACCACTGCTTCCTTTGGGCTTCCCACTCATTTAAATGGTATTAGTTCCAAGTTACTTTTCTAACTACTTCAGACAGAATAATTCCTTGAAACTGTCCTCTAAGATTGAACAATTGCAACCTAGGAATACCCTAACAACAGAGTTGTTCAGAAAAACTCCAAGGAATACCAGTAGATTTATCAGAAAGGGCCAAATATTTGGAAGTGAAATCTTTACCAGAAACATACTGTTAGACATTTTTAAAAGTGAAACACTGCACAGTGTGATGGACTTCATCTGTTTGCCATTTTAAAAATGTATACTTTCATATTAAGTAGAAGTTGAAATCCAAATTATTTGTTCAACTTCTTGGTAATTTATTATTTGGATCAGAAATTATTTTAAGTTTCATTTTACAAGGAATTTTCACTTTTATTTTGTTCTTGTTCTGTGGTAGCATAAAAAAAAAAAAAAAAAAAAAGAAGGATAAAATAGCTGCTGACCAGTTGTTATAAATAACCATCATATTTTATCCAGAGAGATGAAGACAAGAGGATGCACCATGCTCACCATTATAGAAGACTACTTGGAAGACGGAAAAACGATATTGTGCTATGGTTATCTCAATTCACATTATTTCTTGTTAACTCTCAATAGCGCACAAGTATTAGCAAGTTAGAATTTAATGTAACAGTTTATCCTATTCAATACACATTTACAGCTGAATACCTGTCAAGTGAAGCATTAATTCTTAGTAATTACCAAACATATTTAATATTTATTGTTCATCAATATTTGCTTAGTAATTCAATTTTCTTAATTAATATGGCTCATATTAACAACAGGTACTAACATACATGTAATAGAATAAAACAAAACCATTTTAAAGTTGTTCCCTAATGCTAATTAATAAATAATTTCTTAAATTCCTCCTTCATGTATGTTTTCTTTTGATGAGGAAAATGGATTGCAGTGAACAGCAAGGGAAATTACCTGATTCTGAGTTGATTAACAATTTCATCACATATATTGGCCGGACTTGTTTATAAAACAGGTAATGGTCAAAGCAACCTACCTCTAACCCTTATCCGTTCTTGATTATAAGTACCAGAACTGTCCCAAGACTTGGGCATCTGACTGTGACAGAAACAAATAGTGTAGCTGCATGTACTTGATCAAAACTCAAATCTCACCTAAAGACATTTCAACTGCTTCTGAACTGATTAAAGCTGAAATGTGGCATATCCTCAGGAGATCTCTACACTACCTTATGGTTCTTCACTAAAACTGGAGAGCACAACACGGTTTTTGAAGTTTGCGTACATATTCGTATTTTTTCTCCCAGAGTAACATTTGGTAACGTTTCCAAATGTTACCAAAATGTGGTAAAATTTCCACTCTGCACACACAAAGCCTAGTGTTCCTGATATTTATTTATAAATACTTCAAGTTTTCATCAATTTCTGTGAAGAATGCACATTTTTTTCCCTACTTTGAGTATTAATATTCTGAAGGCACTAACTCTTCACAGTTGTTTCTTCATTGTATACATCATTGCTATTGTCAGTATCTTCAAAAGTCTCTGTATCAATCAACTGCAGTTGAAACAAAACACATCATTATTTTAAAGCCCGACTGGCATGACTGCCCTACCCGTGTGACCTGCCACCAGGAATGACAAGAATACACTTTAGTTGCCTTTCCCCTGAGACTATCATAGTGTTTATCTCATAAAAACTAGCTGCTTAAAAGTCTTACTGTAATAGAATGTAGGGCTATCTCTGTCCACACTACATGTCATTCAAAAGCACTTTGATAATTTGTTGCAGAGATGATACAAAGGCTAAAAAGCAATAGATCTGCATTATTAAATCTTAATTAATAAGATATGTCTTAGTGTCTGTTAATTGCATTTAGTCATGATGACTTTTCCAGTTTGATAGAAGTCAAGAGACAGAGTGTGATAAAAATATAAGATGAAAATATCATGTCATATAAAATGATCAAAAGCTTATTTACCCTGATATACTTGAACCTGATGGTAGCCAGTAACACTAAAGGAAGATTGATTGTATGCACATCACAAGTGCACAGTAGTGTTTTTTTTTTAATTTGCTCTTTCCGTTTATAGCCATTTTGAGTTTAGAGATTTTTCAGACTCACAAATTGTAATCTTAATGTTTAACACCAGTCAATAGACTTATATTTCCTAAAATTGCCTAATCACTTTTTGAACTCATGCCTACTTCTGCATACTTCTACTATAACATCCTGAAGCAGTGTTTTCTATTGTTTAGTTATACACAGTATTCCATTTGATTTATTTAAATCTGTTACCATTTTTCTAATGTAGTCTTCTCATTTCATGTTAATTTGTCTGACTTTCTGACTTTTTTACCACTGAGCTAGTATTTTCAGTTAAATCTCCTTAGTAATTCTAAGATCTCCTTCTGGAAAAGTAATAGATGATTTCCAGGGTATCATTTTGTACAGATTTTTTAGAGTTGCTTTTTTACATGTGAATCACTTTGCAGCTATTAATACTGAATTTTGTCTGCCAACTTACTGCCCATCACAACGATATCCTCCTGCACCTTTTCACAGTCTGGTTTTTTTTCACTATCCTGTAGTACCTTGTATTCATATCAAAGCCTGTCACCTCATTAATTATGCCTTTTTCTAAACCACTTATGAATATGTCGAATGTCAGTTCTGTTAGCAGATCCTATATTTTCGTCAGTTCTTGAAATTTTTTGAAATTTTGTATAATGCACTTGCAGGCCTTATTTCATTTATCAGTCAAAATTGTTGTCTTGGACTACATGTTATTTGTTCAAGTTTTATTCCTGTGACAGACTGTGTTATGTGTTTATCAGGAATACATATTTCAATTAAAAGAGCCTTTAATGTAAGGAATTCCATTTGGAAAGAAAAGTTGAAGGTTTTAACTATTCTTGTTCTTGTGCTTGCTGAGAATGATGTTTGTTAAGCATTTCATTTAGAACATCAAATTATCTGCAACAACAACAAAAAAATAATTCTCCATTCCAGGAAATACGTACATCATGCTTTAAGTTAAAATGCTGGCATTATCTACCTTATTCACATATTGAAAGTGTAGTTCAGTGTCTAAAATATCTATTTTGCAAGCTCCAAAAATAATCCCATAAAGGTATCAAATACCTTAACTTAAAAAGTATGCTAAGGTATGTATGTGTCAACATTTTACAAAAATGATTACTTAATGTCTAACTGTAGATTGTTTTTATAGTCAGTGGAATATGATAAGCTGCTATTTTTATTGGCCATCTATCCTCTCCTAGACATCTATCTTAAAATAAAGTGAATCTCCTGCTTGATTGGCTAGTTCTCATTAATTATGTTGAGAATACATGTTCTTCAGCTTGGAAAAGTGCATAGCTTTCAGATGGCTGAAGTTGGAATTATGTAATTTTTCTTTCAGTTAAAATTAATGCTAGTCTTCTTACTAAATGAATTGTCTGCCAATGTTACCAAGAACATATACCCACAAGCCAGAGGATAAGAACTCTTCTGGTCTACAAGGCATGAAAAACATATGGGTATGATACAAGCAGTGTAAGGTTTTGTACAAACTCAAACGGATGGAACTAGTCAAGATGAAGAGAATTGTGAGACTGGGAAAGAAATTGACTGTGTCGATCTGCTTGAGGGTAGGAAGGCTCTGCAGAGGGATCCGGACAGGCTGGATCGATGGGCTGAGGCCAACTGTATGAGGTTCAACAAGGCCAAGTGCCGGGTCCTGCACTTCGGCCACAACAACCCCATGCAACGCTACAGGCTTGGGGAAGAGTGGCTGGAAAGCTGCCCGGAGGAAAAGGACCTGGGGGTGCTGGTTGACAAGCGGCTGAATATGAGCCGGCAGTGTGCCCAGGTGGCCAAGAAGGCCAAGGGCATCCTGGCCTGTCTCAGAAATAGTGTGGCCAGCAGGAGGAGGGAAGTGATTGTCCCCCTGTACTCGGCACTGGTGAGGCCGCACCTCAAATACTGTGTTCAGGTTTGGGCCCCTCACTACAAGAAGGACATTGAGGTGCTGGAGCGTGTCCAGAGAAGG
>JAYKAV010000357.1:72032-87846 GCA_035582835.1 Phoebastria nigripes | reverse complement strand
AGTATTTAAAAGACGTGTAGATGAGGTGCTTAGAGACATGGTTTAGCAGGCATGGTGGTGTTGGGTTGACGGCTGGACTTGATGATCTCAGAGGTCTTTTCCAACCTTAATGATTCTATGATTCTATGATTCTATGAAATAGAGAAATGGGGGTTTTTTCGTAATGTACAGCACCCTGCACATAGATGGAGTGAGAAAACTCTCCTTTAATATAATTGTGTTTTAGTGTTGAAGTGTTCAAATTTCTCATTATTACTTTGTACCATTAACCTCTACTAAAAGGCAATTTAGAGAATCAGTTACAACTCCCTTGGATGTGAAACATAAAGGAAACATGGAAAAGGAAAATTACTTTCAAAATATATAATACAAGGAATATGAAATACAAAAGTTGAATTAACTGTAGAAAAGGTGACTGTCCCTAGACAATATTTGCACTGTCTAGGTTTTTGCATGCCTGTAGAATAATGATGTTGCATTTGCATGGAATGGGAAGTAAAAAAGTTTCTCTATTTACAAGTTTCTCCTGCTTTTCATATTTATGTTAATATTTGTGACAGATAATGTCTTAGAACTACAAACACTTCAACTCTGAGATCTGGTATTCATGTACAAAATCAAATGTTTGATATCCTGACCACATCTCTCTTTAACAGTCATGACTGCAGATGGAATTTTTAAAGATAAATTACACTGAAAATGTTCTTTGGTGTTGTTAATTTACTAATTATTTACCTAATCCTGATTATGATGTGTGGAAATTGCAAGAAATTGGCACTTCTGATGTCTTTTATGCAAACAAGAAGAGCTAATGTGTCTCCTTTTTTGGAAAGGATCCAGAACGGAATAATGAATTTAGCCACCCTCTTGCCATATAATTTTGAGGACATTTAGTGGAAATATTGATCTGAAGTTTATGACTTCTGGATATATATTTTCTTCTGTTTGTCGTCTATATGGAGATGATGGTGATTTTGACTACACATATGTCCATAGAGTGATAGATGTAGCATTAGGTTATGTGATTAAAGACTTTGTCTCCACACACTAGAAAGAGCCCACTGGTATGATGGCAAGCAGGGACACCCCAATACCCCAGTCAGAGACAAGAGTCCCCTCCCTGAACCACCAGAGCTGTCCCAGGGGACCCTCAGCCCCAGGGGTCGGGGGTCAGCAGGGGAGGCTGCCTGGAGCATCTAACAAAGTAAGGGGAGATGTTGTCCAGGGGTATGGAGCTCATCATGGGAAGAGCATTTTGGGATTGGAGATAGGGGTGGATTGAGGCAGTTTGGGAAGGAAAAAGTGTGGGGAAACAGAGGGATAAAGCGATAGAAGGGGCAGGTTGCCTGTAAATAGGGGCTGGTCAATACATTTATGCTTGATCAGCACAGTCTGTCCTTTCTTCTCATTAACCTTCATTTCTACTGTTTTTTTCTTGGTGAGGTACTTTCTGTTCTGCATACACATGTATGCATGGAGGTCTAGCAAATTGACTACTAGGTGGGACCATGGGTCACAGGGTCCCTTGTGTCTGGGTAGTGGCAACTGGAGAGAAACTGGAATGCATGCATACCGTGTGGGTATATATGTCAGTGCATGCAATCGCCAGAGGGCATGAAGGTGGCCTAGCTGGCAAGTAAAATAAGAGACTTGGGAGCCAGGTATCAAAGTCACCATAAGATGTTGGCTACTGGAGAGACTAGCAGGTCCAAGCCAGCTACTGAGGAGACTGTAAGGTCTAGCAGTCAACTGAAAGACCCGTTTGCATGTGCCTGTCTGTCCATTAGGCAATTGGAGACCAGAGCATACAGAGGTCAGCTACTGGATAGACTAAGTGTCTAAGGCCAGCTGCAGGAGAGATCCATATTGTACATATACATACACATATTTTCCATTAATGGGTATTCATCCTGAGCAGCCAGAAAGGGGAACAAGATCAGGCCATTACTGCTGTTTGTGTTTGTCTAAATGCTGTTGGTCTGTGTAGCCAGCCATGTGTATATGCATATAAGTATTGTGTGTATGTATGCATGTGTGCCTGCTAGGGATGTACGCTCAGCCTCACTACTCATTACTAACAGCACCTTGGGACATGGGGCTGCTGCAGCCTTGTGTTTGTTGGGCCACTGCATTCAGCAACTCCTAGCAGTAGGCAAAAAAAATTGATAAATTTGATTAACTATGTGCACCACTTAAATGTTAAATAAATGCATATAAAATAATAATAGATTCTAACTCCCATTTCTCTTCCAAGATTTTTTAGTCTGTTGTTATGGCTGTGCATCACTGAGTGCTACATATTGTCCTTCCTCATACCTGGCAGTGGCCTTCTGCAGGATAATTTGTGCTATTACAGAATGAAATTATGCAACTTGAAGCACACCATTAACACTGTACAAGGTTTTCCAGATGTCCAAGTATCAAAATGATTTGTATATAGTCTGTGGACGTTACAAGCCAAATGTTATTAATCAGTTGTAAAGAAGACAGAGATGAAGAGACTGTGACCAGGTTCTCTGGAAATATTTGTTCTTCCTTGTGAGAATATAAGTCCATCCTGTCTCTATCACAGATGTAAATAGCAGTTAGAGCTGACTAAATTTATAGTTTCCTGAAGGAAATGCCTGATTAATTCACATTTCTAACACAGATGGAAGATGTACACTTATTAGATGGAACCAAGATGCTTGCTGGTAACAGCAAGATTCTGTATTTGGCATATAGTAATGATTTTTCTCTTTCAGCTATTTCTATTCATGTATTACAGAAGGTAAAAATAATGATTTTGAGCATAAGATGCAGGAAGAACTTGCAGAGAACAAGGAAGAGAAACCAAATACCAGCTTGCCCCACAATGTGAAATGGAAAATGTCATGTTAGCAACAGAGAAACAGTAGCCAAAGAACAGATATGTGAATAGAGCTGGTAACAAATGTGGGTACGAGATTGCAGGTGTGTTGTTATTTCTCTTTTAGACCAAGAAAAACATGCAAAAAATTGCCCAAATCCTACGATTAGCGATGATGAGAATGAAAAAAACTCATATTAAATGCTAGCGTTAGGCACTAAAAAAGTGGAGTGGGCTTTGACTTCCAAATGGAGAAAACATGGTGCTGTCTAACAAGGTGATTCAACCCATCTGAGGTCTGAAACATCCTTCAGAGATGTCTATCAATGTGCATTAACTATACAAGCATTCTAACATGATTATGTTCCAACCTGGAAGCCTCATTTTGATGCCATATTTAGATGAGATGCATCCTGAACTCTTCACTCAATCTTCTCTAGAGGGAGCTGATGACAAAGCTCTTACCGTCTTTGCTGATGACAGAGCTATTATTGTTTTCATCCTAGGATCTTCAGATATATCCTACTCATTTTCTGCAGTCTGCACTTGTACTGTTGTAATTGAGATGTCATCTTTGAAATATATGAAATCTCACCGGTTCTGTGGAACACAGCATACACACCCTATCTTATCCTTTACTACTTTGTGATTTTAGTTGATAACGCTAAATGGAATAAGGTGTTTTGGATTATTTGGTTATTTTGCACATACTAATTGCAAAGAACCCAGTAAAATTAAGCGTTATATAAACAAAACACACTTTTAGACAATAAATCATTAAACATGACATAGCACAATAAACTGGAAACAATCATGGTTTAAGAAAAGATGAAACAAACTCAAACTAACTTGATTTTTAAAATAGAACAGTGGGGAAGAAAAGAATTATATTGTTACATTCTTTTAAATGTCAGGCCCACTGAATACATTTTCTCACATGAAACAGAACTATTTATGAATATTGCCTGGGAACAGACTTTTAAAGTGTCACATGCCAATTAACACAGTACATGTGAACCGAAGCATAATGAATTTGAGAGGATAATATTCCCAYATGCAGAAAATGTCAACAAGAACATAATCGACAGCTATAGCATATGGTATATTGAGCTCAAAAACTTGTTTATATCATCTTAAATCTCCCGCTAATAAGATCTCTCTTTATTAACAAAATACAAAGGAATATAGCTGAAGTGCCATTCAGAAGTGTCACTTCCTTTTTGAGATGCAGGCATGAAAATTGATTGATGTGCTTTCTAATGTCAAGCTTGATATTATATAATCCAATGGGTTTTGTATATCATTAATACTATGGAGTTTAATTCATGATTTACTGAAGTGGCATAAAACTGCTCACTAGCTAAAATAGATGTTGACCAAGGTATTTATGTATGTGTGTGCATGTGGGTGCATATTTCTGAACTCTTAGTAACTGAAATCACAATAATCAGTATTTTCAAAAACAAACATGCAGGGCTGAATTCATAACTCTTCTGGACTGTGCTGTAGTCATAGTTTGTTCATACTGAACATAAATGACCAAAAGAATATTTCTCCAGTGTTCTAGGTAGGAAGTTTTCAGCTAGCAAAGCAGATTCTTGAGCCAAACTATTTTTTTCTTCATTTACATCTGGCTGGCAAGGATATATAGATCTGGTGGCAATGAAATATCAGTGTTACACTGGATGATCTCTCTTTGACCTTCCTGATGCTTTCACAATGTTTCATGTCAAGGAGAAGGGGAGCATACCAACCCGAACCATGGACAAAGAAAATAAGTAGGCATTAGGTGGACATGATATCTGAGCCTTAAAATCCAACTGTTGATAATTCCTTCTGCATTTCTCACTCTTTACTTTTATTAATTCTTAGGAGACATGAGCTTAAAGTCAAGTAACTTCATTAACTATAATAATTTTCATTTCTTATATAGCTGAAATGAAACAAGCTTTAATCAAAACCCTGGAATGTTTCCCTCTAATTTTACCAGAAATTTTTGTCAAATCCATTTCTCCCATCTTCTGTTCTTCCTCTTCCAACATCCCTATTAATAGTAATAGTGAAATGCAGTTATTAGTTCCTATTAAAGCCATGCAAGCATCACTGTAAATCACTCTCTTTCCAAAGCTTCCTCTTCTAGATAGGTTCAGTCAAGTTGAATTTGCACATAATCCACTTAGGGAGAACCTGACCTGCAATGAAAACTTTACAATTATATACTAGATTGTCCCCAGTCTAGTGAGGGATATATAGAGGAAAGTAAGCATTTGTGTATCCTGGTGGAGCTAAGCATCAGATGAAAGCCACCAAAGTCCTTGGCTCAAATAAAACTAGGGCCGTTTCTTGAAAATAGTAATTTCTGGTTTAGCATCATTTCAAATATTTTCTAAGTAGTCTTCACAAACTAGATTGTGTTACAGCTATTATATGGATGCAAGACTGCTAAAAACAACTCAGAAAAGCGATCGGGAACCATGATAGTAATTAATTATGCTGTTCTCCCTAAGTAAAGGAGGGGCAATGATATCCTTTGAACCAATAGCTAAATGCTTAAAGAATTCAGCCTGCTGATGATTAAAATCCATATTTCCCCTGGAACAGAATAGTTGACAGCCTTAGTGAGTTCTGGTGAGTCTGTTCTCCTTTGCATTTAAAAAAAAAAAAAAGTTAACTGGGCCAGGAAAAAGATCACACAAAGAGGGAAACTCCACAAAGAATACAGCAGGCTCTGTTGAAGTATTTAATTATTTAATGTTCTGTGTTCAGTGGAGCAGGAAATACAATCCCTGTCCCAGAGGTATGTCTCCGGTAAGTTTTTTATGTTTACTTTCACTCTATGGTCCACTGTATCACAGTAGATCATCTTCATCCTTATCATGCATGAAAAAGAAAAAAAAAAGTTTGTAACTAAGGAGTTACTATTCAAGTTTGAATGCATTGGTAACAATAAAACAACTCTTAATTTACTCATGAACAACCAGTTTTGGCTGATAAAACAGTGTGATAAAACAAATTATTAACATCTGTTAGAGTTGCTCTCCAAGGGTTTTCGTCTTTTCAGTTTCCTCTGGTTCTTTCAAAGTGGTATCATTGTGCTTTTTTGTCTCGTGCTTTTACCAAATAAAGATTTTTTACAGATTTCAAAATTAGCAATTTCTCTTAACTGTCTTCATTTTTTCTTAGCAATTTTTTTTGAAACTTTCAGGCATTGGCAGAAACCTGATTTCTGTGATAGTTCTGGAGACTTAACTAAGTAATTTTTATTACTGTGCTTGCTTGACATTACCATTTTCTTGTCCCTGAAGTGCTTATTTGATGGTTGAGTTCAGGTCTCTGTTCCTATTTAGTGACCTCTCTTGATGATAATTTAAATGCATTTTGCATGAACAGAGCCTCCCAGGATTTGTGAGTGACAATGTTCTCTTAGACTCTTCTGAGGACTTTGGTGCTCTTCAAGAAGCTGGACTCTCACTGCTGTGCCTAGTAGTATGCAATAGAGTAGCTATATTGTACATTGAGTATTACTAAATGTTCTTAATGTTGCATAAATGATAACTCCAAAATACATTATATATACTCCTTATACAGTCGTATGCCTTATATAATCGTATGCCTGCAAGCAGATAGGTCGCAACTTTTCCCAACAGGCAGAAATTTTTATGTAAGATAAGGAGAAAAACTGTGTGAAAACAAAGCCTCAGAGCAGCCTGCCTTTCAGGACACTCTCATGGGAGATACGGGTTCAAATCTCCCTAAAGAAAAACAGATCTGAGCCCAGGAATTTCATATCAGGTGAATTTTTAAAATACTGACTGTCCTGGTTCCGGCTGGGACAGAGTTAACTTTCTTCCCAGTAGCTGGTCGGGGGGTGTGCTGTGTTTTGGGTTTTGTATAATTGGAGCGTTGATGGCCCATTGATGTTTTGGGTGTTGCTGGGTGGTGCTTGCACTGGGCACTTTTCGGCCTCCCATGCCCTGCCGGGTGCATGGGAAGCTGGCGGGGGGAGCATAGCCGGGGTGGTTGACCCAACTGGCCAATGGGGTATTCTATACCATGCAACGTCATGCTCAGTATAAAAACTAAGGGGGGGGGGGGCCTCTGGGTCCCGGGGGACGGGCTCTCGTCGGTTCGGCGGGTGGTGAGCAATTGCATTGTGCATCGCCTGCTTTGTATATTGTTGTTGTTGTTGTTATCACTGTTATTATTACTATTCTACTTTGTTTTATTTCAATTATTAAACTGTTTTTATCTCAAGTTGCAAGTTTTCCTGCTCGTGCCCTCCCGATTCTCTCCCCCATCCCACCGGAGTGGGGGGGGTGAGCGAGCGGCTGCGTGGTGTATAGGTGCTGCCAGGGTTAAACCACGACACTGACCAAATAGGAAAGGTGTTTTGAAAAAAAGTCTGGACCTTTTTCAAAAGATCTGATGCCCCAATTTCGCAATAAGTAAACAATTTTAAAAGACAGTTATAATTCCATAAATATTATGAACCCTTGAGTTGAGGAATGTCCTTCCTTGAGTCCAAGGAGGAAAGCATCTTAGTCCTGGAGAACGGTAGGCGTTAAAATAATCCATGCCTCAGCATATGCAAGGATTAGCGTAAACAGCTTTCTGCCAACCCTTGTGAAGACTATTCTGAGATTCTTGACTCTCCCCAGGTTGCTAATTTAGGGCTAATCTGGTAAAGTTGTACTTTACTCCTGCAAGTTCATAATGACACACTGGATCTATTTCTGACTGCCCAAATCAGGACAAACAATGCAGAACTAATTAACATGTTCTAGTTATTTTTAAAGCTTATGGTTATTGATGGTTATTGGCAAACCTATCCTCAAAAATAGTTATTGTAACATTAAAAAACCACCCAACTTTATTTCAAAAAGAATGTCAAGGACAATACAGAATCTTGATTCTATTTTAAGATGTTACCTTTAAATGGATTAACTGTATATGTTTATTGTACTGTTTGTCAAGTTGATTTGTCATGAAAATGCTTCTTACAGTCTAATTTATCATTTATTACTTGGTAGGGATTTTTTTGTCATGGTGAGTCTTTGGTTGCCTGTGAGATGTTTCTGCTTAGGGAGGTAGTTTTCTTATACAAATGCCATATAATTCTCTAGAGGATTGTACATGTTGGCAAGGCAGTTACTTGCACTGTAAATATTTCACTCTTAGCTAAATTATTGCTTCATTTTGTTTGCAAAATTTAAACAAAACAAAAGCAAAATAGATCACAACAAAACAAACATGAAAGAAAAAGATGTTTTGGGAGATGTTAATAAGTTTTGTTCTCTCTTAGAAGCTGGTAAGTCTCTGTGTTTCAGAATACAATTGAACTTCATATTAAAATAAAAAATAAAATATCACTGGAACTGGAGAGCAACTCTCACGGCTGACATCTCTCTTGGTCTCATCATGTTACACTGGCAAGCTCAAGTCCCAGTTGCTCCTAGGGACTCATCTATTCTTTTACTGGAAGCTGAAATCATGTATACTAAGGCTCAAAGTTTGAAAGAGACTTTGCTTATCATTCTGTGCTATGAAGACTTATGAGCTTCCATGATGTGGTAGAATTAGCAAACACCTATTAACATAATACTGAGTTCTGATAATATGAGTCCAACATTCCTTTTTTACTAAATATACACAGTCTTGAGTCCCTGTTTATATCTGATTTAAAAGCTGAAGAATTACCCAACAAATATCTCTGCTTCTGAAAAATGTGTCATTTGCAGACAAAAAAGAAAAAAAGAAAAAAGTTACATTAATATTTAAGCTTAATTCTAGCTATATGAACACATTATAATGAGATGGTCAATATACTTCAAATTTAAATGTGGTTTTGAAAGATGGTCTTTTACTTCTTTTGAGAAGTGAAAGTAATTTCAGTGTATTTTGATCAATATGTTCTGAACATGGTTTTATTGGCAAACTCAATTATCTAACTGATCAGCTGCACTGGACATCTGAATGCTTTTAGTGAATGTTTGAACACAAGTGTTCCCTTTTTGCCAGAAAATTTCCTTCCTACTTAAGGGTTAAGGTAAGAAGCAAAATTCCCCTTTCTTGTAAATTACATTTGCTAATGTCCCTTTGTAGTACGGTGACCAGCAATACTCAACTATTTCCTTGTTAACCCCTTTCCTGTTTTGTTCTTGTATTTAGATGTTTAATGAATACATGAAGTGAAATATTTGGCTCCATTAAAGATAATTGAAACTTCTCATTTTGTAAGATATTGTTACTATTTGATATCGAGAAAGAAAGTAGAGAAAAAGTTGCAGCACAGATCCGTTACACTATCTCAGCAATTACTTATCCCTGTTACAGATAATATTTAGACCAGTGCTCAAGGAAAGGAAAAGCAATGGGAATGCATGTTACCGAAAACCATCCATCACTTGATGGATATAGTCATGATGATGTAGAAGGTACAATTTAACCAGTATCAACTGACCAATTCTTTATATCCCCTAAATAATAATCGTGCATATTCCATTCCATTATTTGTCTCTTACTATTGTCCATTTCTCTGAGGAAAAATTAATTGGGCCCAGCCATGTAAAACATTCCTATCTGCAATCTCTTGAATAAAAATAATCTAGACAATATGCAAAAACATGAAGATAGTCTAAATCTGAGCAATACCACAAAAGCCTTTTCAAAAGCTATTTGTGTGCAGTATGGACTAGACAAATTCGTCATTATGAGTATAAGCAGGGTCAAGTTGTAAGAAGGATGATCTTATTTTAATACTAGGCCAAGTTGTTGAATCATTTTCTTCTCAARAAAAAAAAAAAAAACATGGACACAGTTTGTTAATGTGCTTTACACATAATATGAATCTTCTAAGTCATTGGAGTTGCACTCAATAAAGGATCATTTGTTCTGATAGCAATTGGTTTAAATGATATTGCCCAGCTACAGAAGTTGCAAACACGCTGGCATGGGCAATGCATTTGAAAAAAATGGCTCCATCAGTAACATTGATACCCACAAGAAAACTACATTAGAGTAAAAGAAAACTGAGTTGCAACTTCTGAGCAATTAGCAGATTAATGGCATTCTTGTCACAGTGCTCTTGTTTTAGAACAGCCTTAGAAAGAACAAAGTCTAAAGGAAAGTACTATTTTTAAAAGGTGTCCAAAGGGGAAAGAGGAACACCAGGCATGGTATGAAGTTCATAAGAAAAGTCAAAAGACAAAGCAAATGCACATAAAATGGGCCAAAAACCCCACTCCCAAAGTAAAGGTACTGATGAAGGTTCCTCTAAATGATGAAAAGAGCAGCCCACTGTGAATAACTTCCCCACTAGTATAAATATCCATGTAACCAGAATCTTCACATAACCTGGATAAGATATGGTTACTTTAAAAACTAGTGGAAAATACAGAAGTAACGAGTGCATAATGTGAGATATTAGCAGTTAAAATGGTGTTCATGGGGAAAAATAAAATCAAGAAAATAATGCCCATCACTGCACTGAGACCAGTGCAGCCAATACAATCTTCCTAAAGATCAGAAGTAGTGAGTTTACAGAATAGCAGAAAATTATATGTACTTGCTATGTCCCCGTGACTCAAAAAATGTTAAAAATGTTATTTTCATTTATAAAATGAAATCCAGATATCTTTCTGATTCAGATGGCCGCAGGAACATACTCTTTCAAAAGTCACTACCATGAATATTGATCGTACGTGACCAATCATCCAGACGCAGTTTTTCTTTTCATATTTCTTTGCTGTTTTCAAAAACTGTATTTTATGCATTTCATTGAAATGATATTTAAAAAAAAAAAATATATCCAAGGTTGGTTTTGTTTATTTTTAGCAAATTAAAATAAGCAAATATAGACATTTGAAAGAAAAATTAACCTTATGATGTTCCTTCACAGACTCTATATTAGTATTTAAAAAATATACCAGCTGAATTGTGTAGAAAAAAATTTGGATCCCTTGATCAGAATTATTAACAATTATTAACAGAATATTATTTGATAACAATAATAACTGGCACAGAATGACCACAAATTATCTTTACATTGATTTTTAAGTGCAATTTTTTTGTTGTGTAAAATAATGAAAATATCTAGATCTGTGGTCTCTTAGACTGAACATGAAATTTTACTGAATTTTAATAGCACAGAGAACGGGAAGCTGGGAAGATATGCTGAGGGAAATATTATTGTATGCCTGTCCCATTCTTACATACTTCACAGACATTTATTTCTGAGCATGGTCAGAAATAGAATACCAGGCTAAAGTGACCTTTAGTCTTATGCCTTAACACTGTTCTTACATGCTTATATTAAGCTCATAATATGTTTTACTGCACAATAAAAACATGAAAAAAAAAAAATTAGGCTCAAATTTGTAGTTAGCTTTGAACTGCTGTGACATATTTCTATGAATCTTCGTAAAGAAAACTTTCTGATCATCTTAAAAAATTGAGTATGTGTAGTTTCTCTACTGTTTTTTGTTAGGTTCATGGCTATCAGCTAACTTTGTTTTCATTCCATTGTTTGCATGTGTGCATGTGTATGAACATCTATTTGTATCTATATCTACCTCCAAAAAAACCAAACCAAACCCCTCCTTATTTCTTAAAGTATTGAAAATTTTCTGACATCTTTGCAAAATATGTAATTTGATTTTTATATATTAACTTCATGAATATATGTATTGCTCTAAAAATTTATCAGAACTTACAGATCAGCAATAATTTCTGATTTCTTTCATCACTGAGGCTTTGTTCACTTAGTATGCTTTGGAAGTTGTACTATTGTGCAATATTTTCATCTAACAAACACCTGCACCAGCTGTATAAAAATGAATAAAACTGTGAAATAAGTATAAATATAAGCATGAATATGCTAATCATTAAGTTAAAGATTCATTAATATTTGTAGTAGTTTGTCAGTATCATCAATGTGTTGGAAAAAAATTCTAATGTGATTTTCTAAAGTGTTGAATAACATGGAGGAAGGTCATCTACAAAATGCTTAGTTATCCCTATTTTTTGCTATGCTTTTTTGTGAATCAAAGATTTCACCCAAAATATTTACTCCATTGCTGAATAACTCTGAGCACTGTCATAATATAGCTAAGACAGCTTTGATGAGGACTTGGATGAGAAATCATTCCATACAAAAAACCTGTTTATTAACAGACAAATTTTGTATTTCACCAACAAGGCAAATGACATTTTAAATCTCTTACCCTTTTTACCGCTTTCAAACACTTGTTCTGATGTTAAATTTTGAACAGTTGTCACCAGTATTGTAAAAGATTAACATGGCTGAGATGTTTGACATATAAAAGTATCAGCACCTATTACTGATAAACACCATGTTCTTTCCTCTCCTGATGGATTATATGTTCTTTCATTAAATGTAAAGGAAGGATGACAGGGACAAGCAATAATCTAGATTTTCCTGTTAAAATGTTGCTGGCATTTGAGGTGGATTTTTATATTTTTCTAAAAGAAAAAGTGTCATTGGTAATTGATTCTGTTGGGAAAAGTATGATAAAAAGCATCTCTACTCCCATGGCTTAGGGGACTGTCAAATTGTGACTCCATCAATTCTCTTCTAGACTTACCAGACAGAAGTGTTAACAAGAAAATGCTAAATAATTTAAACCTTTTAAACTGCTGTTTAGGGAAAGAAAGGTTGTAAATGTCAGCACAGACCATACCAATAAACCAGAAATGGAGATTTTGTAATTACAGGATTTTAAAGAACTCACAACAAGCAAGTAACTTAGTGTCATGAACTTAATGWGGAATTACAACTCTGTATTGGGTTTAACAATTATAATTGTGAATCTATAAAATTTGCAACCTTATTATTATCTTGTTTACTACTATTTCTGTCCCAGATTATCCTTGTTTGTCCTGGGAAGAAGTCAGAAGTGTAATTTTGGGGAAAGGGACCTGGCTTAACTATATTTCTTTCTAGATGAAGCATCTCAGCCAACTTCATTAAGTTAAAGCTTGCACACTCTGAATTGCAAAATTGAGCATAACTAAAAAAATCTAATTCTTTATGCAGCTTTGGCAGTTATTCCACACTCTGGTACAAAGTAGGTCATCTACAATTTTTTTAGTGTAATGGATATTCTGTTGTACAATAGCATCATTTACCTCCCCATTTACTCTAATTGAGGGCAGTTCAATTTGAATTAAATTTAGTTTTATGACTGAAGGACCACGATAGCAGAAAAGTCAAGGTGAACACGGTCCTCTTTTTTGTTTACCTGACTAAAGTGCACTCCTATGCACTTCCAACTGAAGAACAGAAATACTATATAGAGCACCTACCAAAGGCAGGTATATAAAGCAGAAGCCATTTGAATGGATTCCTGTTAAAGAAAGGAGACCTAAAGGAGTATTTTATCACAGTGAGGTATTTCTCCCACAAAGTGTCACTGCTGCTCAAATGGTTAACAGAGATGATTATAAAGAATAAATAATAATGATTGGACCATATATTAGCAGATAGAAATAAAGAATTGAGACTGCTGCTTATGCAAATCCATMTGCATTTAAGTATACCATCAATATCTGTATCACTAAATGCCTACATTAATCAGACAAATGTTGTTCTAATTGACAATCTTCTACCTCTACAGTCACTTCTTTCTTTTTGCCCTCTCTTGTTGCTATCAGACAGTATGCCACATCTACATTTTTTTTCCCTCGTTGCTTTATAAGAAAAATTAAGAATAAATTGGCCACTGAAGACTCCCTGTGAGGAAGCTTCAAGTTCCCTCTGATTCAGGATGAGGAGATGACACATTAGAGTACCAAGCTAAGCTCTGGAAGCAAATTTTTGTGACACTATGCCAAGGAAAGCAGTAGGATGGCTGTGAATTCCAGCTGGCTTTAAAGGTCTTTCATTGACTTGTTCAAGTAGCTTTATGTCTTTATACCTTCTGGCTGATTTCTTTTTTCCTTAATCTTTAGTATCATTTCATCTATATGCTTTGCACTTCTGCCTTTTCCTGTCCTCTTTATCAATATTTTTATCTTCCTTCTCAGCATTTATTCCTGCCTGATCCTTCACTGATGTTGTTACAAGCTCCCTCTGCTTTTTCCTTGCACCATTTTTCCAGTTTCCTTTTTGCCATGTGATATCCCTTTTCACTATCTTTTCTGATGTTTCTACTTACAAGCTCTTTGTTTTAGCTCTCTCCCTCCCTTTGCAAGCTTCCATTACACCAGGTACCATGAAGCAGGGACCTTGAGTGTTTCCTATCCATCCTAATGAAAAATAAACACTATGTAGAGTGAGCATTTATTCATGGCTTTTTTTCTGTCCTTATTACCAGCAGAGTCCAGCTTGTGATAGTCTTTTATTTTTCTCCTCTTTCTACATTTAAAATAAAGTTCTAAAATGCTAGCTTTTAAAAATTAATTTCCAAAAGTATCTTCACCAGGAGAAAGTCCCTTAGCATCGTGCAGAAATGATTTGTCAGATACCCTTTAGCAAAATAATTTTATTGCAGATATATGCTTACTGCAGGTCTCCTCATGGTACAGTGGAGGGACTGAGCCTGTGAGAACCTCACTACAAGAAGCCATAGTTGAAGGTCACGCTACCAGGAAAATTATTTCTTTTGCAAGAAAACTTTGAAATATTTTGTGAACTAAAGAGCTAGTTCACAAGGGATTTTTTTTTTTTTTCATATTTACTTTATAAGTGCAGTTATCTCACTACTTCACACACTGGAGGGATAAAATTGGGTATACAGACCAATAAAATTGTACATGGAGACCAAATCTGTTTCAGTTTTTCTATTGGCTTTAGGGGGATTAAATGCAGTCTTCAGGAGGGATTGATATGAATGAGGTTTGTAAGATAACTTGTTGCCCTGTAACATGGTAGGGAGTACACAACACAATAAACTATGCTAATTGGGAAGAAAAGTATCCTAGACTCCTTAATCCCCCTTAGCCACGCCTGGCTTCAGTCCTCTACGTTCCCTGTTGTGTTGAAACATCAAAGTTATACTCGCAAAGGCTATTTGTCAATGCTCCTTCTTTTGCCCTTAAACTCAAGTAGTGTGCCAAATAAGCATTTCTTTACCAGATCACTGGAAAGTGACTACAATGTGTAAAATTTTTTATTTATTTATTTTTAACATGGCAATTTCTTTTTTATGACATCATGAATGCAGATTGTCTGATGAGCTATTGTGGTCAGCATAATGTAAGAATCAGCTTCAGCATGGCCTATTCTAGATTTTTTTCAATGAGCTTTAAAATCTAACAGAATTAGACAGGGATACTTTTTTTTTTTTTAAATTAAAGCACTAATTCTTAGGTGTTCAGCAGTAGGCATTGTCAGTCTAGGACTGCCAGAACTAGTTAGTCTTTCATTCTTGAAAACAGAAGATTTCCACAAAAAGGAAGATAAAGGAGGAGCATATCAGCTCTTTGCCAGAAAGGTCTATGCAAAGTACCTCTTTCAGGACTTCTTTACAGTTGTCTCTTTGGTATGGGACTCCAGGATGCCAACAGATCTCCAGTTTACTCTTTTCAATTTGCTAATCATGATAGATACTACTAACAGCAGCCTGGACACTTGCAAGCTTTATCCGGTGGAAGGACTAATATCAGGATGTAACACATAAGCAGCATTTTAAAGTTAAATATTTAAAAAAAAAAAAAAAAAGCCTGACATTTATAACAACCAGTTTAAAATCTCAGACAACTGTCCTGTCTTACCTATGCTCATTAAAGCACGTCGCATCATAACATGTGCCTTCTCTGCTGGGAAACAAGTTATAGACATTGTTTCCAGCTCAGGCTCTTGGTTAGCTGTCAGTCTGCTGTTGCCAACTTCTTCTTACCTTTATCATAGAATCATAGAATCATAGAATCATTAAGGTTGGAAAAGACCTCTAAGATCATCAAGTCCAACCGTCAACCCAACACCACCATGCCCACTAAACCATGTCC
>JAYKAV010000357.1:42313-71587 GCA_035582835.1 Phoebastria nigripes | reverse complement strand
GACAGGCCAGGATGCCCTTGGCCTTCTYGGCCACCTGGGCACACTGCCGGCTCATATTCAGCCGGCTGTCAACCAGCACCCCCAGGTCCTTTTCCTCCGGGCAGCTTTCCAGACACTCTTCCCCCAGCCTGTAGCATTGCATGGGGTTGTTGTGGCCAAAGTGCAGGACCCGGCACTTGGCCTTCTCGAACCTCATACGATTGGCCTCAGCCCATCGATCCAGCCTGTCCAGGTCCCTCTGCAGAGCCTTCCTACCCTCGAGCAGATCGACATTCCCGCCCAGCTTGGTGTCATCTGCAAACTTACTGAGGGAGCACTCAATCACCTTGTCCAGATCATTGATAAAAATATTGAACAAGACCGGCCCCAAAACGGAGCCCTGGGGAACACCGCTCATGACCGGCCGCCAACTGGATTTAACTCCATTCACCACAACTCTCTGGGCCCGGCTGTCCTGCCAGTTTTTTACCCAGCAAAGAGTACACCTGTCTAAGCCGTGAGCCACGTCCTCCTTGAATGAGCTTTCTCTCCATCTGTAACCATGATTTACACTGATGATGTAGAGATTAAAAATATCTAGTAGTCCAGTGTCACTGAAGTGGCAATTGTATTTGTCCTGTGCCTGACAATTACACTTCTTTTAAAAATACTAATACTATTTTTAGTAGCAGTTGCTACTGTTTGGGAATATTCTTGAAACAACATGGTGAATATGAGCCATTAGGAGGATTTAAAGGAATATATGACTGTGGCTTTATGGATCCATTTGGGAACAGGGTACCAGGGAGCTAATGAGATCATTTATATTGAGACTGTAAAAAATGCAGCATAAGCTAATGCACAGCCTGTTATAACTTGGAAATCATAGGAATTATACAGAAGCTTTCAGATTTCTGTTGTAAACAGCTGGTAAATAAGCTAAATACTGGTGTTAACTTAAAACATGAATTTGTGAATCTTTGTAAATTCTCTACAGTTAATATTAATCCTTTTCTTTACCTCTTGCTGTTGTATGCATTCTAAGCTTTTATTTGTCTTCCCGACTTTCTACTCTGTCCTGCTTGTCAGGCTCTACTTTCATTTCCCCCCTCTCTCTGTTATTCCTCTGGCCTCTTTTTGTCTCTTTTCTCTTTTGGTTTTATTTTTCCCTCCMTGGAGATACTCCCAGATCACTTTAGAAATGTAGGTTGCATTTCTGATGTCATTCTTAGAGAAAGAAAAAGAAATTACAACCTTAGCGCTCAAGGCTATATATGGAAATCCTCTTACATGTCTCCATAGCAATGCTTTTTCATGATCCTGAGATGCTTGAATATGTATTTGTGGGTAGGGAAAAATGCAAACTTTAGGAAGTTATATCTTTCCAGTGTCTGACAATTAGACACAGTTGCTTGTCTGATTATAGAGTTGGTGTTGTGCTAGCCATCCAGTGGGAACAGATTTCAGAGATGTCACTTAAAAATAAATGAATACACCGAGTTTGGGATTTAAGATGCATTTATTCCTTCAGCTCTTCCTTGTTTAGGCAGTGATGTGTGCCATGAATCCCATAACGAGATGCTTCAATCCCTATAGTTACTATAGGGAATGTAGGTGCCTGTCTCAGTTTCATAGATTCTGTTGCAGAGCCTAAAGGAATGAAATTTAGGGCAGTCAGGTTCCTTCTATGTTGGACATCTTTCTGAATAGCAATAGCTAGTCTTCAGAGACTGAGTTGTATAGGTGGTTTTGTCAGGTCAGGGTCAAATCTTACTGTTAAATGATACAAGGTATTTTGTATTACTGTATTTCTGTAACATATGCTCCATACATAGAAACAGCAGTCCCATATATGTTAACACAACTATTTTCAAAACCAAAGATCTCACATTAGGCTGTTATTCTTTTCTAATGGTCATAATTATGCATTACTCATATGGTTGTTGCATGGCTTATTAAAGTTTACAAAACATATTGAAAATCATCCTCTGAACTACAAAATGCAAAACATTTTTTCCCCTTCTCTTTTTTAATTGCTGAACCCACTTGTATAAGAACAGGATCTTTGTTTCTAACAATTCATCTGCTAGACAGAAGATGTTATTTTGTTGTAGAAAGTGATCAGTTTAGTCTGGCATGATTTGCCTTTGGTAAATTCGTGTTGGCTTTTTCCAATCACCTTCTTAATTTGGTTTGTATGGTGCCTCAAGAGTTTAAAATGGGAAAGCTTTACATCTTGGGCATGTAAGTGACTAAGCAGAGGGTATTTTTTTTTAATGCTGTTCAGTTTAAACACTTATAATTTTGCCTAAAATATATCATATTCACCTCCATGCTATTTTAAATTGTGTCTTTTGTATCTAATTCTCTTGTCTATAGAGTCTGTTCAGCTGGGTCTAGCCTGTGGGGTAGGTCTCTTTGTAATCAACTCTTGTCCCTGTAAATCTTTAAGCTGCATTTCCCATTTCCCATTTCACCCTCAGTAGTAAACTTGGATGCACAGGCAGAGCTGTAGTTTGTTCTAGTACACTATCTGATCTGGACAATCACACTACAGAATACTTTACCCATCCCTTTCGGCCTCAGGTATATGCACCAAAAAACACACAAGCTGTAGCAATGACAAAGTCAACAGGCTTTTCAAAACCTGTTCCTAATTACCATAGGCATTTTTATTACTTGTTTCTATTACTGGAGAACCTGGTAATCTTAAGTGTATTTATATATGCAGAATCCCACATCACAGAGCAATGCTTTGTTTAATTTGTTCTCTCAAAGATGCAGTGGTAGGAAGAAAGTATGGTCACACAAAAAGTATCTGGAGGAGCTCTGAAGCTGTCTTTTTTTCAGTAGGATTTCACAAGAGTGCAGAATCACTCCTCAGCAAGCTAAACTAAAAGAAAAATGGAGAGGAATCCACAAGAGTCTGCTCATATGGCTTTTTTCACACTGACTTTATTATAATAAATAATATCATTTGTGAAGTTAATATTATAGAAAGTTACACACAATGCATTTTAAAATGCTCTGTAGCAAATGATAATTTTATCTAATGAATCTGAATAAAATTATTTAACTGTCTAGGAAAAGACAAGACAAAATGTCATTAATCTTTTGTTAGTGATGTTTTTAGCTAATACAAATTATGTTGCTTTTGGTGCAACAGCTTGCTTCATCCTAGTTTGAGTKAATGACTATAATGGTACATTGATTTATGAATTGGTCACCTAAGCTCACTAATTTTGTTGTTCAGTTCTGGTACTAGGGGAGAAGTTCCACATGCCAATCAAGTATTTCTTTGAAATACTAGAGAAGGTGTAGGTAGTTATTATAAACACGATTGTTGTATGAAGTATTAGAGAATTCCACATTGTATTCACAAACTGCTGAAACCAAAAGTAGTGAGATAATTGGACTTATTAGCTGTAGGGTCTCATTTTCTGGTGCCTTGACTTCTCTCTTGATATTGGTTCCATATCAAAAAAAGATTTGAGCAAAACAGCAAGAAATGGTATGGGTATTGTTTCATGCACTTATGTAAGTAGTTTCCAAGAGAAAGGTGAGCAGAAAATTAGTTATGGCTGTATAYGCGGTAGCTGGATTTCTACAGCAGTCTTAATCTACAGTTGAAACAAGATTTTTTGAGGAAGTTAAGCTTGTCACACTACCACTTGTCCTCAAGCAAAGATATTTCTAGGTTGTTACAGAATATACCAAAACAACACATGTATTCAGATATATTTTCAAACTAAAGAATTTAATTCATATACCCTGTGTAGCTGTTTTGGATTGCCTGGTAAACTTAATTTTCTATATGGCTGATACTAACATTGGATAGAAAATCTACACACTGGAGGAAGCAAATCAGAAAAAGTACCTGGAGTGGATGGATTGATAAGGTTCAGCACTAAGATGTAAATGGGGTGGTGGGAGGAAGGAAATAAACTATATTTCTTGTTATATATAAGGAACTTAGAGATATTGTAACTTTTTTCCTTAATATAATTTTAAAACAACCTCTATTAGTAACTGGGGAACTGGAAGTAGAGGACAGGAACGGAGGAGGTGGGCTTATTAAAAGCTAATACAAACAAGTTTGAAAACCAGTGCACTAAGAATTAATTAATCCTTTCATCAGAGAGAAAAAAATATCTACCTACATTTAGCTGGGCAAATAAACTTGTTGATTTGTTCTATTTCTCAATCAATTGTTAAACTCATATTTTAACACTAACAAGCTGAGCATTTGTTTTTTAGTATATATCAGAAGCCGTTCTAATAAACTAGTAATCAAGTAAACTTTTTTTTTTTTTTTTTAAAAATTGCAAGACTTTTTTCAGGAAAGAGACACTCAAAGTTTGACTTCGTTTTGCCTGATAGTACTGTAGTTGAAGAACCGATCTCATTAAATATTTTTTAATGGTCATTAAACTTTCTATTGGATTAGTCAATGTAGGACTAAAACCTGAGGAGACTTTCACTGATTTTGTGGATTTTGTACATTTCTCTAGTTCCTTAAAGAACAAACCAAAAACCAGCATTCCACATCATGGCTTGATGCAAACTCTGTCTTGCAAACTCTGTCTCACAAGCTCAGAGATTTAAGATTTCTATTGAGGGGGGAGGAAGGTAATTCACTAACGTTTTAAATCAGTATTTCACTTTAATGTTGTTGAGAGTTTTATGTGTAGATTTTCATGGGTCTTTGGATATCATATGGTTATAAAGATGAAGAGCTAAATATGTTTGTATTCAAGGTTCCAGACTAGATGAAGAAAAAAAATATAATTAACTCAGCTGACATCAGCTACTGTTCAGGCTGAGGAAGAGAAAATTTTTTTAGAGGCAGCTATAGGGTTTAGAAATCTACGTTAGCATTTAACCTGGTGCACCAATAGTCCACACAGTGCTTAATGGTGATAAAGTGACTGGGGTGACAATTATGGAAATAAGACCAAAAAGGTTTGATGTAGGTCCAATTATTAAGCAAGATCCCTAATTGTCACAAAGACTTCAGTGTGGCTTTATGAGTTTGTGCTCCTTTCTCCTACCTTTCTGACCTACCTGCATATAAAAAAAAAAAWTTTTTTTTTTTWWAAATTATTTTTTCTAAACAAGTCAACTTTAGCAGTTTTTTAAAAAAAATAGAGTACCATGTCTGTCATCCCAATTTGAAGCATTTTGAAATGTCTGTTTCTATGTGTAATATTTCTGTTATTAAGGGATTAGAGTTTTGCTATTCCTGCTACACCTCTTGTGCAAAGCCAATGGAAGCCATTTCTTTTTAGCATATTTTTTTCATTTCACTGTACTTGACTGCAAAAAAAAAAAAAAGTCAATGCAATTTACCTTCTTGTGTTTGCCTTGTTTGGTGAGAAACAGGTAAGTACTACTAAGCAGTTATTTTACAGCAGTAAGACTATATAAAATATGTACCTTTTTGTTAATGAAAAGTTTTAGATTATATCTGTTATAGTGTCTTTCTATGACAATATAACTAAGTCTCTTTTTTTCATTGATGTGAAATGTTTCTTGAAACTAAAAAATGTCTTCTCTTCAAATGTCTCTTTTCCAAAGAAGCCTTGAGTTGTCTTCACAGAAGAGTTGCTAGGTATTTTGGATTTCTACTTGCTTTGTCAATCCCAACAAAGTTGACAAATATAAGATGTTACCTACTGCCCAGTCCCTATGATGGAAAATAAAATAGGTGCTAGCATTTCCATAAAACAGTTACTTCACAGCAGTTTCAACTTAGGGTAAGCAATTAATGCAAYATGAAGAAATTTCACTGCTAACACAGTTATAATCCAGTCACAAAAGTGCTATAAAACTTAGTGAAAAACTGTCTTAATTGAATGCTCTAAGTTCTGACTTTAGAGGGCCTGTGAGACCGACTGTTCCTGGTGGCCACCTGGCTGGAAAATCCCATTTTATGTAGGGATTGTTTTGACAGCAGCCAAGCATGAAGATGAAAAAGTAGTGGCTGCTGATTTAGTTTCCCCTAGCATCATCCAAGGGAGGATCCAAGGCTCCCTGAGCATGTTCGGTAAGTTATGACACCTTAATAGCTTTAAGTTGTGAAGTCCAGAAGGAGGTCATCGATGATCAGACTGCAGTCTTACTCTGAATTTATCAGGGCTTGTTATTTTAATGAGTCTAATAAAATTTTATAGAGGAACATGTAAATTCCAGCCAGCTTTTTAGTGAAGAAATCAGCCTGTGCAGCATTTGAACTTAAGATGAGAAAGGGATTTAGTTCAATTTAGTCTGTTGAAATTCAATGTATAAAGCTCCAGAATAGCAAGTGAAAAAATGAACTGCTTTCTTTTCAAATGCGGAAACTTRTGAATGGTTTGAAAATGTTGTACTGTGCTTTCTGCAACTCACCTAAACAGGCTTAGAGTGAAGGTGTTTAAGCAGGATGCTTCAATGGAGAATAAACTTAAATAATAATTTTGGATTATTGTGTAGAACACATGTCTGAGCATTGTGAAGGAGACCAGCTCTGCTTTTTMTTCTGCCAGTGGTTTCTTATATCATCTGCTATATTTTATCAGCATACCTTTTTTATAACAAGCTATAATATGATGATATAGAACTCACTTTTATTATCTGGTGCTTTATTTTTTATTATGATATATATTATAAGGAAGTTATGCATTGATATTAGTTTTACATATTTTAGGTTTCTAGCCACTTAAAAAATCCAGAAGGCTATGATCTTGGAAAAGCCTRTAAAAGTGGGTGACATCTAGGTATGGGGTCAATCTAGCAAGGAAAAGGTCATTCAGCTAAGAACAAAAAGAAGTCTAGAACAACTTAAAATAATTTCTTCACTTCTATGAGTAATTTCATGCTATGAGGGTGTACTGGGTGCAGGTGCCCAGGCGCTGGCAGGGGGGCTGCAGGGCGGCCTCTGTGAGGAGAGGCCGGGGCTGCCCCGTGCCGGACACAGCCGGTTCCAGCCGGCTCCAACCGACCCCCCGCAGGGCACGGCTGAGCCCCGCAGCCAAGGTGGTGGCACCCTGGGGAAACCATATTTAAGAAAGGGCAAAATGCTGCTTGGCAGAGTGGAGTGAGGAAAAAAAGAGTGAGAAACAACTCTGCAAACACTCAGCCAGAGAAGAAGGAGGAGGAGGAGGTGCTCCAGGGCCGGAGCAGAGATTGCCCTGCCACTCCTGGCGGAGACCATGTGGAGCCGGGAAAAGTGTGAGGGGGAAGGAGCAGCAGAGACGAACTGTTACGGACTGACTGCAGACCCTGTTTGAGGGGGTGGTAGAGGAGTCTAGAGTGAAGGAGTGAACTTAAGGCTAGTAAAAGGGGGAGGAAAGATGCTGTTTTAATGGGACTTTTTTGTTTGTTTCCCACTACCCGAACTAGTAATTGCATTTTTATTTTAATTAGCAGTAAATTTTCCACAAGTCAAGTTGTGTCGCCCACAACAGCAATTGGTAAGTGATCTCCCTGTCTTTATCTCAACACACAAGCTCTCTTGTTCCTATTCTGTTTTCTCCCTATCCTGTCCCTCTGAAGGAGTGGAGACAACCAGTGGCTGGGTGGGAATTTGGCTGTTAGTCAAGGCTAACCGACCACAGAAGGCCAAAGGACGTGTTCCTAAACCAGCAACATAACAAACAGCATTATTAATTTGACAGTAGGTCTAAAATATTCAAATGATGACTCATAGTAAGACAACAGGGTAGTATGTCTTGTGTGTATGTGTGTGTGTGCAAGAAAAGGCAAAATGCTATATTAATTTCTAATGCTTCCTTGGGCACTCCTGGTAGTATTTAATCATTGACCAGACCATGAGAGGATGAAAATTTAGCTTCATCCAGACCAAGTCATCCATGCTTAGGAACATAACTTTTATTGTCAATGTAAATATGTTATCAGAGTATCTGGATATTTGTTACAATTCTATCACACTACCTACATACTGTTTACGTTTCTAATTGTATTCTTTTAATGCTAATAAAATATATTAAAAAATCTATTAATTAATTATTTTAATATTCAAAAAGTGAACACTAAAAATGGAAATAAACCATGCAGTTGCTTATCATCACTCCCTGGAGTTTTAGATCTACTACAAAAAGACAGTGTTTGCGTGTGACAAGACTGACCTAAGCTTAATAATGGTATCACTGCATGGCACCAAGGCTTTAACCAAATTCTTGGCTGCCAATAGGATTCGGTTATTACCAATGTAAAGCCAGTATCTCACTCAGTCATTGTGGCTTAGGCTCTTACAGACCCTGTTGCTCACAAAAACAGTTTTTCATGTATGTGCAAGCCCTTTTAGTCTCCTGATAAAGGTTAGATTCAGCCTTCTTAGAGTAAGCATCTACAGGTTTAGATGCACTAGGATATGAAAACTGGCCTTTGGTCAGTATTTCCTAAAGGGTCAAGTCTTTCATGGGTCCTGTGGAATTAGTCCATGTGTGTATATCTAAGATATCCAGGGGAGAGTATGACAGAGAGGTTATTTCTCAATGTACTATAATAAAACCCAACAGAGTAAGCATACATTTCTTAACCATGCTTTATTTTCTGACTTGTTAAAAAATAGAGCTTACAAGTTAAAAAAAAAGTTCCAAGAGTTCTAAATCCTTCCATAATCATATGGAAACAATTAATAGCTACACCCTCTTCAGCACTTACAAGTTATACGTGTACTGTAATCAGTGCAAAGATAAGCCGCAGATTTTTGATAGTATTGCAGCTCAGAAAACAGGGCACAATTTGGGCTCTCAAAGAACATTTAAGATAAAGCTGGGTATGGACATATTTTTATAGATGACAGTAAGAAAATAAATTGTTTGGGAGCTTCACACAAAAATTCCAGTTCTTGATAAATTAAAAGTCCTTGGCATGCAAGCTGTCATTTCTTTTAGTCAAGGTTGTTAATACTTTTTTATTGAATTATTCCACTTGCTAGTTCAAATGAGCATTTGCTGCTTCTAGTCTGCTAAATAAAATGACAAATAAAAGCTTAAAACAAATGTCTATAAAAACACTTGAAACTATTCCCAATCTTTAGGCTCCCAGCCCTAGGCTTTCAAATCTGATAGATTCAAATGGAACCAAATTACCTTTGAAAAACCATGGCTTACAACCTAGAAAAAATATATAAAAGTAATAATCTCAATTCTCCAGTATAGTGTTATGGCTTTGGAAATGCTCTTCCACAAACAAACAAACAAAACTGTTTTTGCAGAGAAAACTATCTAAATTCCATCTCTCCATGCTGAAGTTGTCACTACAATAATACCAGATCTGCACTTTCTAAACAAGTCAGCAATCCACTGACCTTAAAGTTCAAATGGAAATTCTGAAGTGTTTGGTAAAACACATTATTTGTAGCATCCAACCCTCCTTGCAGTGATCCATTGCAGTGTCCCTTCAGCTCTATGCAGTATACATGAAAAGACAAAAACTAGTTGTGCTCTAACTTATTTCAAAAGACTTGATGCTGAATGTAGAGCAGATTTTTTTTTTTTTCTGAACATGATGTGTTATTTGAAATGAAAGCTATTTTTCTGCCATCTGTGGAATTGCATACTGCATAGTGTGTGTAACCTGGATAGTATGTGTAAAGAATGATACTGAAAATGAAATTACAAACATACTAGAAATTAAAGGATTTTAGACAAGAAATAGAGCTGTGTTTCTACAGCATAGGCAAAAAAATACTTTTAGCATACACCAAAAAAGAGCAAATAGAAGTAAACCAACGTCGCAGTTCAATTGGTCACCAGCAGGCTTTATTAAGCAAAGGAATGGTGGATGTATTTCAGATGACACTAACTAGATTGTGCTCTGACCTGAAATATACAGTACTTGAAATTTCATGGCTCTGTCCCAAACTATTAGTAATGGCAGCTTGTAAGCAACAAACTCAGCATGTAGCAAATGATAGATAAGCCAAAATCTGGGCACCTGTCCATAACTGAATTGTAAATACAATCCTCCGTCTGCCTTCGGGAAAGTAGCGTCTGTCTTACACTTTTTAGCATACAATTAAGAGATGGCTTTTAATTAATATCTCCAATGGTCTATTGCATTCCATCTCTTTGTTGATAAATTGATACTGTAATTGCAGAATTTATAATGTAGTCTGAGTAAATATTAAATATGTTTACTGTGAATATAGTTTATTTTGGAATGTTTGAAAATGCAGTCAATGCCATTCACAATTCACATTGATTTGAAAATGATGTTCTTTTACTTTAGAAATATGCTTTGAAGCTTTTCTTTTAGTGAGATTTCTCGTAATATTTACTTTAATAGTTGTACTAATAACAGGTAAATTGAAAGTCATATCCTTAACTTCTCTTCAGTTGAGTTTAGTTCATTCCGAGGTTTGCTTCGTGAGGGTTTGGTGCTTGGTTTCTGTTTGTTGTGTTTTTTTTTCCTCCTGAGAGAAAAGAATCTGCCTCTGAATTTGCAAATAGCAATCTTTGTCTTTAATTTGCATGTAATTTTTTTTTTTTTTCTCACTATATCATATTTGGCTTTTATTTCTTTTCCTTATTTTTGGCTTCCTCTGCTGATTGCATAATGTTAACACTGGAGGCATGGGGGGGAAACAATAAAAAAAAAAAGAAAGGAAAGTTCTGTTCCAGCTTAGATTTAATTTTTTTTTCATGATTGCAATATAGTGAAGTTATGTAGAATTTAACAGATTCCACATTTGCTCTTATACCTTTTTCCAATTTCACAATATTGTGCAAAAGACATTGCTAAGATAGTACTAGCATTTTCTTCATTGATTAGAATTTGTCCTGATCAAGTTTTTAATTTGCATACAGCATATGCCAGCAGCCTGATAACTCTGAAATTCAGACAATTGTTTCATCTTTATCTATTTGCAGAGCCTAAATTTAATTCAGTTACAGTAAAGCTGAAACATCCTCTTCCTTTCCTGAAAAAAAGTAGATGCAGATTGGATTCAGACAAGATTCACCAAATCTGTACTTGTTTGAGTGAGACTTTTTATTCCAGTAACAGTTCTGGTATGAAAATTCATTCCAGTGTAACAAAGATTTTCAACAACAACCCTTGCTGAATGTAAAACCACATTCTTCACTTCTAATGAAATTCTGCAGTTTTATACCAGTGATAGGTGTAACATTTAAATGGAATGATATGTACGAATGACATACAGTTCAAAGTGCAAGCACCATAATATAACTCTTGAGAATAAGGAAGGAATGATAAGAATCAGTAGGAAGAGAGCTAAACCAAAGCTTATACCCCTGACAATCCTAGCTGAAACCATTCTATGAATATTCCAAGTTAAAGTTTCTACTGATATGCAGTAAGAATGTTATTAATTTTTAAGATCTCTAGAATACCATTGACAGGAAAAAAAAAGTCCCTTGTATTCAGTGAGGTGAGAAATCTTGATATTATGACTTCCTGCAGAGCTGTGGAACAACCAAGGACCCTTACATCAATCAAGAAGGCATTTTCAGCTAGAGAGAGCTCCATTTTAAAGCAGTGAAGATGAGACAAGCTTCATCTGTTGAAGAAAAGGAACTAATTATTCCACTTGACTGCAAAAGAAATTACACATTAAAGACAAAGATAATTCTGCAGCTACAGTACATAGGCTTGGTACAACAGCAAGGCAGATAAATATATTTAGCTTATGTGAAGGAAAAAAGTTGAAGGGAATAGTGTGGGGGCTGAGTAATTGCTGTAAAAACAAGAAAAAATGCTACGCTAGAGAAGGTGATACAATTGTAAACTGGAGTCATTTAGCCATACTCCTTTTCCAGGTGTTTTACAAATTCAGATACTGGACTGTGCAGAAATATTTTAATTTGCACAGGCTGAATTTTATGGGAAAGGCATTTGCATTTATTTTAAAGCAGCCAGCACCTTTACTGTGATCGTCAGCTACCTGCTTTCTTGGTAGCGTATAATTTCAGGGGGATGGTTAAACAAATGACCGATCAGACAAAGCCAGACAAAGCAAGAATTCTGAAGAAACAGATTACAGTATTATGAGCCTAAGTGAGCACTGCAAGCAAAATAAAATGACGTACCAGCTGTGCAGATTTATCCAATATCTCTTTTCTGTGTGTTCACCACAGAAGGCTGTTCTCCTTCAGAGCTTTGTGTGAAATGTTACGTCCAAATCTACATAAAACTCCGTCCTGTGTTTAACAGAATGTCAGATGTGATGATTGCAATAGTTCATTTGGCCTTATTATTAATGAACTTATATTGAAGGCAGTTTTGGATGCTAAATGATTATTACAAGAATGACTGAATGCTTACCCATTCAGAAAAAAAGAACCAAAAAAACCAAATATGCATGTAATCTGAAATAAAGCTAATACAAAATTCTTTTGCTTTAAACTAATATAGGTATGTACATAGCTATCACTGAACCGTCTTTGTCCTTAGTGCGATAAAGGTCTCTTCACATTTCTTCCTTAAGGATCTCACCCTATCAAAGGACAATGGGTTCCCTATTATGCAGTGATATACATAATGTATTTTAATACTTTATTATTAATATAATCTTAATACAGTAATCTATAATACAGTAATATAATACAACATTATACAGGCTCTGCCATACCTAGGTTCTTAGAAATGGAAAAAAAAGTTTTAAGGGAAATCATATGGGAAATTCTCTCACTCCCTCATAGCCAGCGTACTCCATATCCAAAATGCCTGTTTTCATTTGTCCCTGGGCAGACTCCTGAATCATGCACAGGGTATGCCTTAGAGGGTGCTGGGTGGCCTAGCCCAGGGCCAGGACCACTCTAACAACTAATCAGAGCAGACACGGAGCTCCAGCACACAGGAGCAATCCAGAGCCTGGCACTGCTTTATTTGCTAGTACAGATGTAGTCTGAACACCCTGCTCTACCTGTGGTTCTTCCTGAAACATCAATATTACAGTAAGTGATGCTAGTTTTTGGCCTAGGGCCCAATGATCAAAATGTCATTTTGTTTTGTTATAGATATTCTGTAGTTTAATTGCATTGAATAAAGGGATTCTGATGCTACAATTTATTTCCATATTTTTTTTATTATTATTATTATTTTGATTTTGTGTTTAACCAGATTTTTTTTTAAGGATAAGCAAGTTTATTAATGATTGAAATTCAAGCCCAATAAACTCTGTCCAATGACTGTACATCACTATGTCAAACATGTAAATATTTTTCCATGGTTAAGAAAGATGGATTTAACAATCAAGAGAGGCACCAGTTTGTATTCCGGATATTTCAAGGAATTGAAAATGGGAGACAAGAGGTACTACATAAATTTATTTTTCTTTTTTTTTCAGTTACTATATATAAAAAAAATGTTTATTTTTCTTCAAAAGACCATTGTTTTCCACTGACCCCTCCCAAATGACCTTCTTCATGTGACTAATCTGTTAATGACCACAGTATATTCTGTTCCATACATTTTTCTCAGCAATTGCAATCTTATCCTCTTTAGAAATTACTTCTTTAATGAGGCTATACCATTCACAACTCTGTGGTAAAACCTTAATTGCTTTCTCCTAAGTTTCACATTGTGAAGTAGATCTGGCAATCACAGCTCACATCAAATCCAAAACCCAAGAGATCTGTCTTACTACACTGATATGTACAACGTTTAGATCGGTACTTCACTCCACTATGCTTTTTCAATCCACAGCTGTCTCATGGGTAAATCAAGAATAGTGCTGGAAAAAAGTAATCTGTTCTTGTTTGCTAATCCTCTTTTTATAATGCTAGTGTTCTGGAGTCGGTTTCAGGTAATACACATTTCACCCACAAAAAAAGATAGATAGTGAAGTTTTTATATGTAAGAAGTAAAACCAAAAATTCCTTATTCATTAAGCATATTTGCATTCAGTTTTTCCTTGCTTTCATTGTAACTTATTTGATTAATTCCTTTTAGTTTTTGCAAAGGCATATTAAAAATATAAGCCCTTCTCTATTTAACAGCTCTGTAGAATAGTTTCCCTGGCTTGAAGATTCACTCAGATGCAATACAACTAAGGCTACTTATTTCTCCATACAGAAGAAACTCATTACCTCTTTATCTCTTTCAGAAAGCAGGCAAGTAATACTCTCAGTCTTACTTTGACTGTCTTCCTCACTTCGGTGTGTTAATTCCTCCCCCACACCCAGTTTTAGTCCTTCTACTGCATTTCACACTTTTGTTTATCTTTAATGCAGGTGGTTGTTTTTTTTCTCAAATCACTTTGAAAAAAACTCCTCATTTTCTCTTTTGTTTTTGCCACAGTAACAACAAAAATCTGCACAAATCTTAGTGCCATTTATATAATCCAAAAGGTAGTTTCTAGTTAAGTATCCCGTGTGCAGGCATATTTCTTAGAACATCTTCTCTTGAGTCTGTATGCAATTGAATGTCTCAATATTTCCAACTTTTAGCTAACATTCTCTCCTTGCTGTGTGATACCTAGAGTACAAAACTGATTTAGTCCATCTTTTAATGTTTGTCTTAAGGTAAGAAGAAATTTAATAAATGTAAAAGAGTGAAGTGGTTGTTTTCTTTTAGCCTTGCACTATGTTGAAAACTTTCAAATCTTCCTCATTCTGCCAGGTCCCTTGATTCTCTAAACCATTTTTTCTTAATGAAGGATTTACACACCCATTAATTCACATGCTCTTCTAGTGGAAACTTTATCTTCTTTCTGTTCCGTTTATTGCTAGTATTGTTCTGATACCGTTGTTTCTAGCACCACATCAATTTATGCATCTGTGCCCAACTTTGAAACAAACAAATATTCCATTTTATTTCAGGCTGGTAGTCTATTCACCTTATGCAAAAATGTTGTGTATGGTTGCTGTGAATTACTCCTCTGAACTAATGATGTTGCTGAGATTCTCTTTGTCCTGTTTGCCACACACTCATGGCACTTGCAAATTCTTGAAAAAAATCCCGCAAATCACTGCAGTTCTCACTACCTTTCCTGCTGGACATTGTCTTGGGTTGCACCATTTCCATCACCATACAGTTATATGTAATTTCTGTTGTTTGAAAGATTGTAACTTGAATCTCTGCATACTTTTCTGCTTCAAAATTACTTTCTGTTTCTATTTAGAATTTGAAGTAATATTCACAGTGTCAGAATACAGTCTGTATTTCACAAGATGTGAAAGCAAATGAGTGGTCTCTTATGTTTAAAACAAATGAACTGGCTTTTGCCAGTTTGAATTGGCTTACTCACCCTGTGTTAGTCAAAAACTAGCTTAGTCATAAACTCTTTGTTTTTATCTTTCCTTTCACTATGTACTTAAAAACATACTGCTCATGTATCCCACTTCAGAATGAGTGAAGTTCTCTTCATCTGTATTTTAGTTTTCTTTTCCTGTCTTGCTGAAAGCTACTGAAAAAATCAAATACCTTGGAATAAACTAATGTCAGCTCTGTACTTTTTTAACATTTTGTAAAAAGTTGTTTAACATTTTCCATTTCTTAGCAGTTCCCAGTTCCTTAAGAGCTGGATCTCTTTTCTTTCTCTCCCATCCAAATGATATATTTTTAGTTTCCATGTTTTACTCCTTATCTATCTTGTGGTCAGAAGTCACTCAAAAATAGTCTACTTTATTCTCGATTTGTGTATTAGCAGACTAGCATCATTTAAGACAAGCCCCTATATAATACAATAGTTAGTTTTAAGTGGCTTACACTGTAGTCTCTTAAACGTTCATGTGATTCCCTACAATTCCCACAACAATTTACTAATGAAGATTTATCATTTAGACTTCCATATCTTTCCACTCTCTTGAATAGTGATCTTTCAGCATGCACGATATATTGACCTAACCGCATTTCTACATACTCAAAGGAGAAAACTTTTGCCATCTGCCTATTTATTAGATAGAATTTATGTTTAAAATTTGTAAATATCTTTTTAATATCTTGTATAAATTAATAATAAAAATATTTTTGTTGCTGCTTTGCATGTGACTGATTTAGTAAGCATAGAATTTCTTGTCAAAACCAGAGAGGTGAAATGGAAGCCTTTTATGGAGTATTCCACAGGACAGGAGACAGGATACTCTATTCCCTACATTGATTCCAGCCAATAACTTCAATTACTGCAATGAATTTTCAGTACTAATATAATCATTGTAATGTAATAGTAAGTGATAATTAATTTGCTCCATAAATAATTTTAATCCAAATTGCTCCCTAAAACATTCACTAATGCAGTTAAGAAATACTAGGAAATGAAAATGTAAAGTAGATGGAGTAAGATATAAAGATATGCTATGGGCATTGTTTTTTTGGCGAAGAGCTGCTTTGGTTCTAGCAATACAGAATGTCAGTTCTACCTCTTGATTCCTGCTGAAATATGTCTATACTATAGGAAGCACTTATACTCTAAGGTGGACTTCCTTAGGCTGAGCTGACTTGATGAATATATCTAATATGAGCTCTTGGAACATTCCTTATTCTCTTGTTCCCATATTTTGACCTGTGCTCTTCTGCTACTTAAAATGTGCCACATAACTGGTCAAATTAACTTTTCTGTGAAGACTCAAGCAAAGAAGAGATAGAATACTTCAACTGTCTTGGCAACATCTGTCATTTGATCTCATTTCCTATTAAGTAACAAACATGTAGTTCCTTTTGCCTTCTTACTCTAATGTTCAGTGTACGGTATAAGACAGTTGGTTCAGAAATTGGACTTGCAGATACCCTTTTTTGAATACCATTTACAAAATATTAATAAAAAATTTGTAGATTTTTGTATAATAAGGATGGAATTTCTGGGCAAAACTGGAGAAGGAATGCAAGCCCTCTACACAGCAGACCAAGCCCTGAGGTCTTTTCCCCACTCTGTTTAATTCAGACTAGTGACTTCAGTCAAACCTCAGTGTATCAGCTAAGTGCCCTTAAACCATTAGCTCTTGCCTAGTCTGGGATTCAATATTTTTCTCTCATTCTTTCTCCCTTTCCTTATCCCCAGGAATAAGCCCTGGAAAAAACCCTACCTTTGAAGAGGAAGGGTAAAACTTGTGTATTCCTGACATCTCTAATCACTGTTAGCCCTTTGTTACTCTCCTATCTAAATTGTAGCATATGAGCACTACAGAAATAACTTGATCTCCTCATAATACTAAGTAAATGTATTCTATATTTTCTTTAAGATATTTATTGCTTAGTGGGACTGTATTAGGTTTTATCTGCCTGTGCCTATATTCCTCAAACTTCTAGGAAAGCACAAATCATGCCACTTCTCCCAAGTAAAGTATTTTTTATTATACTTTAGTGGGACTGTGTTGCTACCAAACATTGCTGCTAACAGAAATTACTCCCTTCCTGCTACTGAAAGTCTCTGTAAAAGTATAATTGCAACAATTCTATCAGTTTATATTAGTTGGGCAAGTAATCAAGGATGGCAGATTGTGGCAGTCCAAAATCAGCACATTATAGCCATTCAGCAACACCTCACTGCATGACCAAAATAATAGAAAATGGAATGGCACAGCTGATAAGTGATTATATTTAAAAGTAGAAGCAGTGAGGAAAACAGATTTGGGAAGTCCTATCAAACTTTACTAGGGAAATAGAAATTATTCCTGGATTAATATTAAAGGTTTTATATGGTTTTGAACTGGCAAGCTGAAATATACAACCCAAGAAGAAGCAGACTTACTACAAATAAGGGTTTAATTGTGCTGCATGGAGTGGATGTAGAGAATATCAGTTCTGAGGTAGTCCATTCTTCTTATGCTTAAGTAAAAAAGTTGCATTTGGTATAGTTTTGCTTCACAGGTTACTGCTTACATATTGATTAATTTCGAAACTGAAAATTTGAGTGGAAATATTAGGAAAAAAGGCTTAAGCTTTTCCTTGGTGACTATAGGAATGAAGGAGTAATGTTTGAATTCACTCTACAACAAAAGACTATGACTTTTTTCAAAGTATATGTATACATACGTATGTGACAAGATAGTGCAGAACCGAGAGCAAATCCAAATGGGCTTTTAGGGACTCCTCACAGAATCCCAAAATTGTTGAGGTTGGAAGGGACTTCTGGAGGTCATCTAGTCCAACCCCCCTGCTCAAGCAGGGCCACCTAGAGCCAGTTGCCCAGGACCCTGTACAGACGGCTTTTGAATGTCTCCAAGGATGGAGACTCCACAACCTCCCTGGGCAACCTGTGCCAGTAATCAGTCACCCTCACAGTAAAAAATTGTTTCCTGATGCTCAGACAGGATGACCTGTGTTTCAGTTTGTGCCCATTGCCTCTGGTCCTGTCACTGGGCATGACTGAAAAGGCTCTATGCACCCTCTATGCACTCTCCTTTCAGGTCTTTATATACATTGATAAGATCTCCCCTGAGCCTTCTCTTTTCTATGCTAAACAGTCCCAGCTGTCTCGGCCTTTCTTGTATAAGAGATGCTCCAGTCCCTTAATCATCTTTGTGGCTCTTCAGTGGACTCTCTCCTGTATGTCCATGCCTCTCTTGTACAAGGGGGGCCTAGAACTGGGCACAGTACTCCACGTGTGGCCTCACCAGTGCTGAGTAGAGGAGAAGGATTACCTCCTTCGACCTGCTGGCAATACTTTATCTAATGCAGCCCAGGCTTCGTGTACACCAGGACCCCCAGGTCCTTTTCTGCCAAGCTGCTTCCTAGCTGGGTAGCCCCCAGMATATATTGGCGCTTGAGGTTTTTCCTCCCCAGGTGCAGGACTTTGCACTTACCCTTGTTGACCTTCATGAGATTCCCGTCAGTCCATTTCTCCAGCCTATCCAGGTCCCTCTGGATGGCGGCATGACCCTTTGGTGTATCAGCCATTCCTCCCAGTTTTGCGTCATCAGCAAACTTGCTGAGGGTACACTCTGCCCCATCAACCAGATCATTAATGAAGATGTTAAACAAGACTTGACCCGGTATAGACTCCTGGGGTACATCACTAGTTACCAGCCTCCAGATACTGGCCAGCTCCCTCAGCACTCATGGGTGCATCCCATGAGGGCCCATCGACTTATGTATGCTCAATTTGTTGAAGTATTCCCTGACCTGATCCTCTTCCACCAAGGGTACATCTTCCTTGCTCCAGCCTTTCCCCATGGTCTCTGGGACCTGGGATTCCTGAAGGCCAATCTTGCTAGTGAAGACTGAGGCAAAGAAGGCATTCAGTACTTCAGCCTTTTCCATGTTCTGTGTAACCAGGTCCCCCATCTCATTGAGCAATGGGCCCATATTTTCCATCATCTTCCTTTTGTCACCTATGTACTTACAGAAGCCCTTCTTGCTATCTTTGACATCCCTGGCCATATTGAATTATATTTGGGCTTTAGCTTTCCTAACTTCATCCCTGGATGCTTGGATAACGTTTCTGTATTCCTCCCAGGTTACCTGTCCTTGCTTTCACCCTCTGTATGACTCATTTTTGTGTTTGAGCTTGGCTAGGAGCTATTTATTCATCCACACAGGCCTCCTGGCATTTTTGCCTGACTTCGTATTTGTTGGGATGGAATTCTCTTGAGCTTGGAGGAGGTCATCCTTGAATATTAACCAGCTTAAGGGCCCCCCCTTCCCTCTAGGGTCTTATCCCTTGAGACTCTTCCAAGCAGATCTTTGAAGAGGCCAAAGTCTGCCCTCCTGAAGTCCAGGGTTGTGAGCTTGCTTTTCACCCTCCTTCCTGCCCTCAGGATCCTGAACCCCACCATCTCATGGTTACTGAAGCCAAGGCTTACCTTGATCTTCATATCCCCACTAGCTCATCCTTGTTGGTGAGTATGAGGTCCAGCAGATCACCTCTCCTCTACTGCTTGGAGGAGGAAGTTATCATCAATGCACTCCAGGAACCTCCTTGAGGAATCTCCTTATTTTATTTGATCTTATCATGCTTGTCTGTTAAGTTCTTTGGGCAAGAAGCTGGCATCTCCCACTTACACAGAAAATGCTTAGCTGCTGCTGCCAACATACATAGTTAAGAGGCACATAATGTTCAGAATCACTGTGTTTCAAGCAACACAGTCCTTAGTGAATGAACCTTTACAAAGAATTAATTCCAGTGAACACCTGTCTCCATTGAAGCTAATGACAAAACTCACCTTGACTTCAGATTCATCAGTATGCCATTCTTGGAGAAAAGATAGAAATGTAAGGCTGACCATTTAAAGTCCTCTGGAGTAATCTGAGAAGATATGAGGATAGAAAGAAAGAGAGAAATAGTCATACAAAGATGACAAAATAGACTCCAGAATATTATTGGAGACATTATTTTGTTTGTTCCGAAAATCCATGTGGTCCTGGATAAAATGGAGGAATTGGAAGAAAGAAGAGAGGAAGGGAAATAGAAAAGAGGCAGAGATCATAAAAAGCAGTGCTATAGGAAGTGAACACATTGCATAAATAAGTTTTTTTGACTAGGTATGAAAAAAGCAGTGCAAGAAAATAGGTGCTCTCAAAATGTTGGAGGAAAAATTCCTTTGAGACAAGACAAGTCTGCAGAAAAAAGAAGATTGAGAAAGCAAACTAGGTTTCTTACTGCTAACAATCATGAAGACTAAAATAATAAATGGATTTAAATGTTACAATTACAGTTATCGGCTGGAAGGTAGACAAGGAGTCAGATGAACTATTGAAGGACAAGAGTGAGATGTTAATGACAAATGAGGTTCATATTGCCAAGAGGCTGAATGAATCCTTTGCTAGTGTATGCATGAAAGAATTTGAAGGTCATATTCCACAGCCTGGGATAAATTTTCCTGGTGAAGCAAGCGAAATGCTAAAAGGCTTTATGGTCACAATGAAGCATGGAGTTAGGAAATTAGACCTATTAAAACTGACATAGTACCAGGCCAGGATAAATTACACCTCGGACATCTCCATGAAACTCTCTAACAAGCGGCAGGAACATTTCTGGATTAGATATTTGGCTGAATATGAAAAAGGAAAAGACCAAGTGATTCACCATGAGCAGCCAAGATAGATAATTTATCATTTAAGTAAAGGATCTAAATGTTACATGAGCACTACCAATCAAAACTAAACATTAATTGTATCTAATGTTCTGGAAACACTGATTTGAGAAATACTCCATCATAAGAAATTTCAACTTACAGAAATTACTACATACGATAATAAATATGTGAAATCACATAGGCATGGCTTCTCTTTGATAGCAATTTTAATTCATTTCATCTGTGCTACACTCTGCAATGTGTTTCACCTTAAGTTCATAAACAATTATCTCTGGATGTTGTTTTAACTGGTGTTATTTTGAGGGATTGGTGGCTGAATGGTTAAATTATTTGTCACATATCCCAAAACAGGAATTTATGCCTTGGTCTGTTCACTGGAAAAGACGACTTTAAACAGCCTAATTATAAGTGGTTACCGGATAGTCAGTAACAGCAGTCAAAGGCAGCCAGATATAATGACCAATTACTTTGTTATGTACCACTAACTTCAGAGATGGGTTCTGGGTTGAATTACTCTTGTTAAGGTTCTGAACCACATAGTTTAGAATGACTTTTGATTTAATAGATCATCTAATGTGATCTTTTGTGTGTGTGCATATATATATATATGCATGTATGTATGTATATGTATTGTGTATGTGTGTGTATATATATAATATGTATAACATAATTTGCATTTCTTCTTTTAAATGTCATATTTATATCTTGATAAATTGTTATATTATATGTTTCCCTAATTACATTAATATTTAATTTATGATTAATTTAAGCACTAAGCAAGTTTCCAGCAGAAGAGCCCCACTAGAACTCTACTTCCCCATCATGACATCACGAAGGTGACAGTATTAGAATCAGGGTTATGAAATATACTGTGGGAAATAGTGGGTACATAAGAGAAGGACTCTTATGATAAAGTATTCAGTTTTACTAGTCAATAAGCACATTTTATGGCAGAAGAACAGTTTACAGATCTAGAAGTCAGCACTTCGACTATCGTGAAGTATCATGCAGGGTGGTGAAGCATAGCAGGTTCCAAACATTTTTAAAAGAAGAGTAAGACATGGGCAAGTGAGGAAGGAAAGAGGAGGTGATTCAAATTCAGATGTAATGTTTAGAGGTTGGTCAAATACAAAAAATGGAAATTTAGGTAGAGGTTAGGATTTGGGTTGCCTTTTATGTTACTGGGATGACATGGATTGATTGTGAGGGAAGGTTTATGTCTACCTAAAATAGTCCTTGTGACAAAATGTTGCCATATTTATTTAAAGATATTTTAGGCATTGGAAGGTTGAACTGCATTGTCAAATAGAAAAAGATACATTTCAGTATTTCCAAATCCAGCATTGGTCCAAGGCTATGACCACTCAAACAGCAATAAAGGGGTTGGGCCTCAAAGTTACATAGTCAAGTGGTTTGCATACCACTGCTGACTGGAGTTGTCCAGGAATCAAGGTATTCTTATGATTCTGGGGGCTCATTTACAGAAAATATGATAAGCATACAAAACCAAAAACTGTCTCTGAACAACTGAGCACTGAAGCAGAAAATACGGCTCGAGCACCTTAGTGAAGATAACTAGACTGATAATTTTTGCTTAATCTATACAGGTTAATGTGTGCATACCGTTTGAGTATGTGAACCAACTCATTCAGAATGATCTTAAATATGTATTTAATTATGATTTGTTTAATTCTGGACCTGCCAAAAGTCACAATAAGAAAAACCTCTAGGATGTAGCACTATGAAGGTTAATGGACACTGAACAGACAAGATGTCCAACAAGACATTCAGCCACATATCAGGGAAACAGGTAGCAATGCAATTGGGAAAAAAAATCTGGAGAAAAATCAGTGAAGGCTCCTTAGTAGATTTCTGAACTTTATTTCCATTTCTGGAGGTAATTTAAAGCCCAAACATTAGGGTGAAACTTACAAAATCTCAATTTATGAGTCAGTTCAATCTATCAAGACAGCTGTAATCTCAAACCAGTTCTTCTTCTGGAGATTTTGGGCCTGTAAAATTTGGTTATCTCATTCATCAGTAAACATYTTCACATTCAGTTGGTGAAAGATTTTTCAGCTGTAAAAAGTGATGACAACTAGTTTAAAGGTGAAGCAAAGATTGGGCTCATCTTAGAAACCGGAAGCCAACTGGAGTCTTAGCCTTGGGCTAGTGTAGACAGAGGAGTAGAAATGAGAAATAGATGGGTACTTAAAATCTAAACTGCCTGAGAGAAAGAGGCTAACCTTTAAAAAGGTCTCATTCCCATTCCCTTCACATAAAACCACCTGGAGATGCATGTTATATGCCCCTGGTAACTTTTTCATTTTATACTCAATTAGTTAGAAGTGCTTGCTTTCTTTCAAATTTTAAAAACTATTACTGTTACAAAAAGTCTAAAATTCTAATATCAAAACAAAAGCACAAAAGCACCATATGACCAACATGCTACAATTTGTGATTTCCTACAATTTGTAGGACAATTTGTGATGTTGTGTGAGAAGGAGTGATTGAATATTTGTCTGTTAATTGTATTGTCTGCTGAGAATGTTCTTGGTATATTCTTGTAGAGTTACATTTCTTAGTTCTTTTTATTTACTAGTATAGCTATATTGGTGATGTTATTTGAGGCACAAGTTCAAGCCAACAATACATATTCATATTAAAACTCGCAATGAAGCTGAGGAGTTTTGTAAATGTTGTAACCTCCTTTTTGATAAATTTCATTATCAAATTTATATGATTCAATTAACTATTAAAACATGTTTCCTCATATAACAATATATTTAGCTTGAGTTCTGAAAAACAAATAATGACTAAAAATATATTTTTCACAATATTTAAGTAGATTTTTTTGCATAATTATGCCTCCTATTGACTAAAGTTTGAAGATTCTCATTTTGAAATTACTACTCTTAACAGAAACAGTATTACTAAAAGCAAATTCATATGCATTGTGATGGTGGACTGAAAGGAAAGAAAAAGTGAAAGGAGCTATTTCCTCTTCCTGAAGTAGTACAGTTTCATTCTACAAAAATGAGTAGAACCGTTCTTTAAAATCCTCATTTAAAACTAATTAGACAGAAATTTAAATCCACCATCCTTTCCTGTTTATACCATTACAACATTATTTTCTCCTTGTCAGTGTAAAACTTGAAAGACTCTAGAAAGTACCTTTTCTAATCACAGAAGCCTTGAGTTGTAACTCAACTGAATTTTCATTAATGTTAAGGTTTTGGATTAGTGACAAGTTGAATATAACCAGATATCTGATAGGAATTTAATTTCAAAACATGTGCAGCATGTGTTGGGTTGTAAATTACAGACTTTTAATAAAATGTTGATTTACTTAAAAAGATTCTGAATGAACTCATTCGTGCTTGAAGTCATATCTTTATATTTAAAGACCTATTCTGTTTTAGAGTATCCTGTATCTACAATATGGTGAGCTCTAAACTACCTATAAATTTGGTTTATGCAAAAAAGGGAATATACAAATAAGTATGTAGAATTTTAATGAGAACATTTAAACAAAACCATGGCACATACCTTTCTTATTTATTTCCCTGTGTCTTTTTCTTATAGTAGCAGAAGTCAGAAAAATCTCAACATATACAAAGATTAAAGATAAAAATAAACTATTGTATTTCTTCAGAAAGTTCAGAGGGCTTTTTTCTGGTGTTCAAGGGCATGCAAAGATTTGGGTCAGTTCTCATCCTATCCAAATAAGTTCATTTACCTATTATAAAAGTACCAGTCTCAAATAATTACAAATACTTGCTTCAGCAACTAGAAATGCAAGAACTTTTTGAACCAAACATATTAGTCAGCAAAATAAAAATGTAGAATTAATTTCATTGTATTAAAATACGTTTCTGTTCTGCTCAATTTTCAGGTTTAATTCCTGACCCCTTTGATTCTCTGTATTGTCTCATACATTTTCTGAGAATTCCCTTATTTGTAGCTCATTTTTCATCCAAGCACTGCATACAGTGTTCTTGTTCCAAATTGATTCACAATTATAATACAACTTTCATTATAATTCTGTCTTGTTTCAGTGTGATGAATCTATTTCCTGTTGCCTTTACCTTGTCATTCTTCTAAAGTCTGACTCCTTTAATTCTGAGTAGAAAAATGTTAATAGTGATATATCAGGATGATACACTGGTTGTTGTGTGCGACTCTAAAAAATACTCTTCGGCCCCTTCTGTTCTGAAAAAAAAAACCACCTTCATAACCCTAATGGATTTAGAAGGAATGGAGGGCTAAGTCTTATGATAAAGTCTGTTCTTTAAACTATATACACAGTCTCCTATATATACATTCTCCTTTGCTATCCTCACCAAAGAAAAGGTGCTACAGATGTTAGGGAAGCAAAAAGGAAAAACTTATTCCTTTATGAAAGCAAGTCTTTTCCAGTAGAATCTGAAAAATGTCCCCCAATTAATTGTAAAGAAGTAGCAGGCACTTCCAATACATTTTTAAATGTAGGTATCATTTATAACTTGAAATGGTGGCTCATGTTGAGGTGCAGGAATTCAATGAATCATAGATTCCTTTTCCACAATAAAGTTTGTCTCAGGTTCCTGCTTTCTCAGCACAAGTCATAAGCTTCTCTAAAATCATGAAATCCTCTCCCCAGTGGCAGCAGTTGTGATCTCTTCTGACCAGGGACAACTTCGCAAGGTGTAGCCCTGTTCAGTCTGCAGCTTTGTGGCAATTCAGAATATGGAAGGCTTAGATCTTTGGCAATGTTCTGTTTCATTTCCTTTTCTGTTTCAATTATTTATTTGTGCTTGAGGACTTGAAAGAGACAGCTCTATCCTGCTTTGTGATTGATGATGGAGGAGGCAGAAAAAGATACCTGCTCTCAAGAAACAATGGCTGTTTTGAAACACTGGAACAGAAGCGGCAGAAAGAAAAGATGCTACCTCTTACTGGGCCCAGGTTATGCTGCAGGTTTTCAGTGCTTAGGGTGCATAAATCAGTGTGCAACTTGATGGTTTTAGTCTGTAAGAGGTTATGGAGCCCTTTCCATCAAGATTTTTGTTCTTGGATGTTCACATCAGCTCTGATATTAATTTCATGTTCAGCAGAAAATGAAATGCCAAAGAGCAGTTCAGGTGAAATCAATATATTTTACTCGGTCTTGTATTAAAACTGTGAGATTTAGGTTGTTTTAGAAGAAAATTTCAAAAAGCTGCAGTATTTGAAGAAACAACACGTGGGCAATCTTTGGAGGTATGAATCATTGAAGAAATTTAGACTCAACTAGATAATGTTTGAAAAGTGAAGCAGGTGTGAGCAAAAAGCTGTAAAGATTTAAATATATGTAATTAAAGAGTTAGTGAAAAACAGAGCAGAAGCCTAGAATCATTTACTATTTGAAATGCCCCACTGTGTGAAATGTAAACTGAGTTGTTCAAAGTTCCATCTATACCTTGTATATCATTGAGGTATGCTAAGGATTAAAATGTTAGAGAAGGAAAGATAAACCTCATCATGGGTTTATGATAATACTCTTTTTTCCTCTGTGCAGGTGGTTCACACAAGAAAAAAGCTCACTAATTTTAGTGGGAGACTAATTTTTTTTCACTCCATTAGCTACTTATACTTTCCTTTATTGCAGCTCCACTTTTTTCACCGTTTATTTGGAATAAATTGCTATGCGGTCCTTGGGAAGAGGAAAAAATCCAAAATTGATATACAAAAAGGACCATACATGGGGGAAAAAAAACCAGGCCAACTACATCTACATTATAATGAGCTCCAAGTTACTTATTACTGTTCGTGAAAGAAATTATTATATGAAAATATTAGTGCTCAGCAGCAGTTAATAAAAATCTGGTATTATATCTTGTATCTTGAATGCTACATTCAGCTCTGATCCTCTTCTTCAGAAAAGGACATAGTAGGACCTATAAAGGTACAAAGAATGTCAACAAAACTGATTAGCAGTATTAAACAGATCTCTTATGAGGACAAACTAAATAGCCAAGAATTCTTCAGCTCAGGAATGATGCAGCTGAGGGAGAATATGAGAGATGGCAACCAAAAAATAAATTCAGTCATGAATGCAGCTAATAAAGTGCAATTATTCTATATTGGCCAGAAGATAAGAAGTTGGGGAGTCAAACAAAGTCATCTGAAAGTAGGTAAGTAGGTTCATATGAAAAAAAGGAAACTATTTGGTTGCCTTTTTTTTTTTTTTTTTAAATAAGACACTGACACTATGGAACTAATTCCTGCAGGATGTTTATGAAGCTGAAAGCTTAAAGACTTTAAGAGGTAACTAAAGGAATAAACCTCCAACAAGGACTACTAAAAACTGGCAAAACCTCTCACATAGTTAAGCTCTTAGTCTTCTGATGCTTAAAAATGCTAAGGTACTCTGTGAGAAAGATCTCTGTATGATTGCCCTGCCATATTGCGCTTCCCTGAGTACCTTCTACAAGCAACTATCAGAGACAGGATACTGAGCTAGGCAAACATTGAATGTTACCCAGAAGAGCAGTTATCACCAAACTAAAAAATGTGTAAAAAAATTAAAGCATTTGAAGATGTAGGATGATATTCAAATGCAAACAGAAGTAACAGCCTAATGTTTGCAAACATGGGAAAAAGCAAGTAGATTTGTGAGAAAAACAGAGTGCGAGAGATGATAACTAGTAAGCTTGCTCAAACTCTATCTCTATATATATACATTGACACACACACACCAAGTACTGTAGAGTCAAGAAACATGCTGACTAAATACCTTAATTAGTAACAACAGAATCATAGAATCATAGAATCATAGAATAGTTTGGGTTGGAAGGGACCTTAAAGGTCATCTAGTCCAACCCCCCTGCCTTGGGCAGGGACATCTTCAACTAGATCAGGTTGCTCAGAGCCCCATCCAACCTGACCTTAAATGTTTCCAGGGATGGGGCATCTACCACCTCTCTGGGCAACCTGTGCCAGTGTTTCACTGCCCTCAGCGTCAAAAATGTCTTCCTTAAATCTAGTCTAAATCTTCCCTCTTTTAGTTTAAAACCATTCCCCCTTGTTCTGTCGCAACAGGCCCTGCTAAAAAGTTTGTCCCCATCTTTCTCATAAGCCCCCTTTAAGTACTGAAAGGCTGCAATAAGGTCTCCCTGAAGCCTTCTCTTCTCTAGGCTGAACAACCCCAACTCTCTCAGCCTTTCYTCATAGGAGAGATGTTCCACCCCCCTGATCATTTTCGTGGCCCTTCTCTGGATGTGCTCCAACAGGTCCATGTCTTTCTTGTGCTGAGGACTCCAGAGCTGGATGCAGTACTCCAGGTGGGGTCTCACCAGAGCAGAGTAGAGGGGCAGAATCACCTCCCTCGACCTGCTGGCCATGCTTCTTTTGATTCAGCCCAGGATACGTTGGCCTTCTGGGCTGCGAGCACACATTGTTGTCTCATGTCCAGCTTTTCATCCACCASTACCCMCAAGTCCTTCTTGGCAGGGCTGCTTTCAATCCCTTCATCCCCCAGCCTGTATTGATACCGGGGGTTGCCCCGACCTGGGTGCAGGACCTTGCACTTGGCCTTGTTGAACCTCATGAGGTTCACACGGGCCCACTTCTCAAGCTTGTCCAGGTCCCTCTGGAAGGCATCCTGTCCCTCAGGCGTGTCGACCGCACCACTCAGCTTGGTGTCATCTGCAAATTTGCTGAGGGTGCACTCGATCCCACTGTTTATGTCATTGATGAAGATATTACAGAGTACTGGTCCCAATACGGACCCCTGAGGGACACCATTCGTCACTGATCTCCATCTGGACATTGACCACTACTCTCTGGATGCAACCATCCAACCAATTCCTCATCCACCAGACAGTCCACCCATCAAATCCATATCTCTCCAGTTTAGAGAGAAGGATGTTGCGGGGGACCATGTCAAAGGCCTTACAGAGGTCCAGGTAGACGACATCTGTAGCTCTTCCCATGTCCACTGATGTAGTCACTCCACTGTAGAAGGCCACTAGGCTGGTCAGGCAGGACTTGCCCTTGGTGAAGCCATGCTGGCTGTCTCGAATCACCTCCCTGTCCTCCATGTGCCTTAGCATAGCTTCCAGGAGGATCTGTTCCATGATCTTCCCAGGCACAGAGGTGAGACTGACTGGCCTGTAGTTCCCCAGGTCTTCCTTTTTTCCCTTTTTAAAAATGGGGGTTGTGTTTCCCCTTTTCCAGTCAGTGGGAACTTCACTGGACTGCCACGACTTCTCAAATATGATGGATAGTGGCTTAGCAACTTCATCTGCCAGTTCCCTCAGGACCCGCAGATGCATCTCATCAGGTCCCATGGACTTGCGCACCTTCAGGCTCCTTAGATGGTCTCGAACCT
>JAYKAV010000357.1:0-41903 GCA_035582835.1 Phoebastria nigripes | reverse complement strand
TCCTGAGCTTGGAGGAGGTGATCCTTGAATATTAAACAGCTTTCTTGGGCCCCTCTTCCCTCCAGGGCTTTGTCCCATGGCACTCTACCAAGGAGATCCCTGAAGAGGCCAAAGTCTGCTTTCCTGAAGTCCAGGGTAGTGAGCTTGCTGTGCGCCCTCCTCGTTGCCCTAAGGATCTTGAACTCCACCATTTCATGGTCACTGCAGCCCAGGCTGCCCTTGAGCTTCACATTCCCCACCAGCCCCTCCTTGTTGGTGAGAACAAGGTCCAGCATAGCACCTCTCCTTGTTGGCTCCTCTACCACTTGGAGAAGGAAGTTATTGTCTAATAATGGGAGACATTCAGTTTAGGATGAGCTAAATTCAGCGAGGAGAAATTCTTAGTCCCAGAGAACATCCACAATAATGTACAATGCCTCTGGTTATTTTCTTTAGGCTAATTTCTAAGTAGTTAGCAAAGCAGGCTAAAAATGCTGAAATTAGCTACCTTTGAGTGTTAAATTCTCCTTCCTTCCTTCATTTCAGGTCTCATAGTTGTGTCAATGATGTCATTTTTAACATATGGACTATCACTGAGGTTAATTTCAGATTGTTTCATCTGTTTTTTAACAATACTGAAATAGCTGGAGACATTCAATGTTAATATTTTATACTTTTTTTCCTCTAATACACATCTGAAAAATAGCTTTTAGGTTAAATTAAATGAATATCCCAATATCAATACATAAAGGAAATACTTTATATGTTGTTACAAATGTCATTCCACAAAAGTGAAACACTGCAACATCAAAGAAAGTATTAGACATCCATCATTGCATAAGAAAATGTTTTTCTACTTAACGGCACCAAGCAAATTGCTGCAAATTTATTTAAAAAGAAAAGAGTCATGATCTCTTTTTTGAGGAAGTTTATAGTAATGCATATACACATTTCAACATTTCTCTGTATTCCAGAGAAAAAAAAGGTGAGAAAAGTAAGCCTAAGAGAACCGTGCTGATGTTATTTTTTCTGTTATATGTTCAAGAAAGTTTTTTTCTCTCCTTCTTTAACATTGTTCTGCATTTATGGATTTAGTTCCTACTATCTACATCTACTGACAGACAGTCCACAGTATTTTTATTTTTTAGCCTTTATAATAACCTTGGAAAGAAAGAAACTGAAAGAATGGGAAAGGGGAGGAAATAAAAGTCTGTTAAAATATTTGAATATGTAATCTTATGAAGGTGGAAGAGATCTGATGTTCACTAGGTCAAACCCAATATTCGTGCTCATACCTTGTGCTGTCAGAGTTATAAGGAATTCAGCTTCCAGGGTGAAAGAGATATTTTGTAGTAAGTATAATTTTTTTATTTTTATTTTTGTAAGTGTCAGTACACTGAAACCACTTGTTCTAATTTATACATCAGAAAGAGTACCTTTACAGAAAAAGTTATGTGATTCAAGTGGTCTGTGTAACCAGCAGCCTTCCTGTCTGCATGTGGAATGGGTGTTTCTCTCGCTTTGTATCTCCTAAGCAATCCCCCTTGTCTCCATCTTTCAAACAGCATTAGAAGTTAACCTCTTTATTGATTGTAATTATTGCTATTGATGAAGTTATAGGTTTGTGGAGTGTTCCACTGACTGGTCAAGTATTCATTTGAAAGGGGTCAGGAATTCTCATTAGTATGTCAACTATTTGTGTTTTTCTGTAAGACCACGGTCAATTGATTGAAAGGAGATCAATAAAGGCCTGTGGGATTGAAAGAGTTTGCAAGGAAGTAACCAAATTGTATAGAATTGCTATTATATAAAGACTGTCACTGAGTAATAGTATAAGCCTCTTTCTATGCTCAGCTCATCAAGAGAAAGGAATTCTTACGATATAGGTAGCAAATGGATACAGCAAAAGTAACCTGTTATTGTACAGTGCAATGAACAGATACATCCATTTTAAACTCAGTCTCTTTCTGTACTTTTTGTATTCACTTTATGCTCCGCACAAATCTTTTAAAAATAAAAGATAGGAGTGAGAGATCTTTGTTAAACATCTTCCCTCTTATGCCATAGAAGAGTATAACCCACTATTTTAGCCATTTTAAGTTTTTTTCCTGGAAGTACTATCAAAGATTCCACTGAGAACAGTTTCTTAGGGCTGTACACAAATTTAATGCCAGTTTTGCCCTGAAATCATAGAGAGAACAGACAAAGGCATGGAGAAGGGAGGCAAAGGCATGAGAAGGGAATCTGATCCTCCTCAGTTCATATAAAGAAACTGAAGCAGAAAGCCACAATTGTCTACTAACGCTTTTTGCCTCGAGCCTCACTGAGGAGGAAAAAACAAACAAACAAACAAACAAACAGGCCTACCTGAATCCAGAATCCTACCTGGATCCACCTATCTAGAAGAGGAAGGAGAATCTTTGCTGGCAGATTGGCTTAGAGATTCACTCTTTAAACTAACAAACTTGAGGGGTGGGGTCCAAAGCTGTAACACTTGTGTACTCACAAGCAACAGGGTGGACGAGCACACCTACCGAAGTAGTGAGGAATGTCCCCCAACCCTCCACAAGGTTCCACGAAAAAGATGAGACAGTTGACAGTGCAGCTGAAGTGTCTCTATACCAATGCACACAGCACGGGTAACAAACAGGAGGAGCTGGAAGCCATGGTGCAGCTGGAAAGCTATGATCTCATCACTGTCACTGAAACTTGGTGGGATGAATCACATGACTGGAGCGCTGCAATCGATGACTATAAACTGTTCAGGAGGGACAGGCAACGAAGGAGGGGTGGGGATGGAGGGGGTTGCCCTCTATGTAAAAAAAATGGACTGACTGCACAGAGCTGTGTTCAGTAAACAATGATGAACAGGTTGAGAGCTTATGGGTAAAAAAATAGAGGCCAAGCCAACAAAGGAAACGTCGTGGCTGGTGTTTACTACAGAACAACTGATCAAGGGGAGCCTGTTGATGAAGTGTTCTTACTTCAACTACAGAAAGCGTCATGCTTGCAGGCTCTGATCCTGCTGAGGGACTTCAACCACCCTGACATCTGCTGGAAAAGCAGCACAGCAAGCTGTAAGCAGTGCAGGAGATTCTTGGAGTGCATTGAGGATAGTTTCTTAATCCATGTGATAGATAGCGTGACCAGAAAAGAAGCATTGCTAGACCTGTTGCTTACCAACTCAGAAGAACTAATTTGAGAGGTTAAGATTGGTGGCAGCCTGCGCTGCAGTGATCATGCCCTGGCCATGAAAATGGAACACCTCTCCTATGAAGAAAAGCCAAGACAGTTGAGGTTTTTCAGCCTGGAGAAGAGAAGGCTCTGGTGATACCTTATTGCAGCCTTTCAGTATATAAAGGGGGCTTAAAAGAAAGACAGGGAGAGGCTTTTTACCAAGGCCTGTAGTGACAGGAGAAGGGGCAATGGTATTAAACTGAAAGAGGGTAGATTTAGATTGGACATAAGGAAGAATTTTTTTACAATGAGGGTGGTGAGACACTGGAACACATTGCCCAGAGAAGTTGTGGATGCCCCATCATCCCACCAAGTTTCAGTGACAGTGATCAGATCATAGCTTTCCAGCTGCACAGTGGCTTGCAGCTCCTCGTGTTGGCAGCGACTACATAATTTTAAAAAACCAACTACACACAAATGTAACCTTCCATACATAGCCATGGGACAGGAGATCTACACTTTCCCTGACCCAGTCTACTCTATCCAAAGTTCTTTATTCAGCCTGAGAGGGCACAATTTGATATCTCCAAATTTCTTATGACCCTCTAGCTAGAGACCACACTGTACTGAGGCATCTATTTTTTATCCTTCCTTTTGAAAGTGTTACCTTTCTTTCTGGTGGAGAAAATAATTCAAATTATTTTTGGGTGGAAAGAGAAGCAATGGGTAATATGGTTTAACCCATTAAGTTAAATCCTGTTCCTGTTTCCAAGACCATTTATATGTGCTACATAAATAAAAGCACTCACAAGACAAGGAAAATAAGATGCTGGACTTCTCTCTCCAACTGTTTGAGCTATACATTTGTCTTGAATTGTTCTTGTTTCCTTCCTCTGGCCTAATTCATTTTGATATTCTCTTTCTTTGTCATGTCCCACTTAAAAAGGATTGAATGCAGATTGTTTRATTGATACCTCTGATATCATAATATTGTGTAGCTTGGTGGTTAGGACCAAGGATTTTCTAGGAAAGAAACACTTTACAAATAGAGGATGTGCACAATTATGTCTAAATATTCAAAAGATTTTTGTTTTCTGGGAACATTATGAAGAAACAAAAATCACCCCTGGAAGTGCTCCAAGGAAATTAATAAAAGTAATTGCAAACAGTAACAAAGTAAATTTCTGTGTTTTGTTGTTTTTTTTTTTTTAAATTAAAAAAAAAGATAATATATTTTACAGTGTCTCCAAACTCTCTTCATAACTCTGAAAACATGATTTGTGCTGAAAATCCCTTCTGTATTTCATTTTTCTGTCATGTCATCTAATATTGTATAAAATTGTGAAGATGTACTGTCCATGTTTCTGTATGGTGCTTTTTCCAAAATACAAAGTATAGCATTGTACCGTATAGCTGAATTAATGGATTCAGATTAGAATCAGATAAAATGCACTTACTTGAACAAGCCAGTAATTACACTGAATCATGTAATGTGTCTCTAGAGCCACTCGATTCTAGTTTGCTTAAAGAGCAGCTGACTCTGAAAGCATTCTGTTTACAAGCCATTCTGTTTCTATATTATATATTTTTCAATATTTATCTTCCATTGTTCTTTACTACTAGGAACATTTGCATGAAAACAGGATCTTTGTTTTTCAGGAGTCCATCTGCTACCACTGCTTATTCTCAGCCCGAAGTCATAATCCAGTGTTTATGACATCATCCTAAYATTTAGAGGAACCAGATGAATTGTCATTAGAAACAAAGTGAAAATGCCCTCAGATTCTGTGTTCAGATGTAGTTTAAAAGAAGAAACTAATGGACTTTCAATCACAAAACCTTTTTCTTACAAACGCACATAATAATGCACAGCTAGGAAAACAGTAAGAAGAATCAGCAACTCCTTTAAAAGGTATGAAGGGTACTCTAGGGAGCTAGGGAACTAGATTGCAGAAAGTTCATTTTGCTATGGTAACATCACCTACACCTCTTAAATTCTCTAATGTCATCAAAACCTATGCTGATTTTACTTAATTACATTAATTTCTTACTCAGACAAATTCTCGCTTATCAGGTAGGATACCAGGAGAGATATTGTCATGGCTTTGAGGGGACAGGAGCATCTGCATTCCAGACGAGGTCCTCTCACTTAAAATAAATCATACTTTTACAGTTTGCTTTGGCAGAACACAGATTTATATTTGGATTCAGAGTATTTCTGATCATGGCTAATGAACTAGAATTGGCATTCCAGATGCTGAGAGAAACATTTGAAWAAAAACACTATTTTTTTTTATATTAAAAAAAAAAAAAAAGAAAAAAAGAAAGAAATTGAAAGTAGTTGTCTAAACTCTCTCTCTACTTGGCACAGAGGGCCAGTACCTGCGGAGGACAACTGCAGTACTTGCAGAGGACAACCACCCCACTACAACAGCCTATCTTTCTCTATTGACTACCACAGAAGCATAGATGACTAGCTTAGGGATATTAACTTTTAGTTAACTGGTGTCTGGTGAGGGAAGTCACATTCCAAGTAATAAATACAAAATGCAGTCTAGGAAATAGAGCTGTTTTTCACTATTTCCATGATGCCAGTAGAACAGCTGTCTGTACATACATTATGGGCCAAGGGATTACAGCTATACATACATAAGTCTAGAGAGCATGCAAGTTTGTGGGTAAACACATAAATAATGTTAGGCAGAAGGCTAACGCATTGGTGATTTCTTTGTCATGGCTGCTTTCCATATATTTATATTGATGAGGAACTGAACATTCAAGCTCCTGAAATATTTAGACTGAAAATATTTAAATTTTATTAAGGTGACTCAAACAATAGCACTTTGATTGCCTCCTGTCCATGTTCTGTGGTTTTCATTCTCCAGTTAGATTAAATTTTCAGCTGGATTAAGAGGATGAAACATGGCCAAGGACTCCCATAATTAATGCAGTTTCCTATTTGTCCACATACAAAAATCATTATTCATCACAGCAAATGTAGTCCAGCTAACAAATGTGCAGGGAAAAGCAACCTGGAAGAATGATAGTATGAGGTTTTAAATCTACAAACCATACTAGGTATTCAGGAAGCATTTCTAAAACTAAATTCTATGAGGACTCTACTATTATTGACTTCTGAAATATTTTTGTATTCAGATGTCTTAGTAAATATTATAGTTCCACTGAGATTTTTCCAACCATCATGGTTCACTTTATCAAACTAAAATTTAAGTCCACATTCAGCCAGTGTGTGTGTTCTTAACCATGAACAGTTCCACCACTGTTGACCAGTCTGAATGAGGATCATAAAAAGCAACTTAAAGTTGCTTTCATTTGTTTTCATTTCATGCTTTATCTTCTGTGTTTTCAGCTGTGTTCACTTTCTCCTTCCCTCATCCTCCCTTCTCCATCTCTTGTAACTTGGTCTGTCTGATTTCTCAGCAACCTGATGTTACCTGCAATTTTGGGGAGGCGATTACAAGGGACTTTGCTGCTAGCATTTCAGAGGGCAACATGGAAGGAACTAGGTACTAAAATGTATTCAAACCCCAGGGGAACCTTGATGTATTGTAGAGAACTTATGAGGACTTTCTATTATTGAGTGATTACATGAAATTTCTGACAGGTACTTATTTGCAACAAAAACCAATAGCCTTTGTCACATACCAAAATTCTTTAAAGCCTTTCTTTGTCAAACTTAAGTTACACCCTCTACAATATATGATCTGCCAGTGCCCTGTAACTGCATTTAAAAAAAAAAAAAGAAAGTTCTAGGCTTAAGGACAAGAACTTCTACACCGGTCCTTCATGTAAATGTTAGAGCTGGATTTCTATCAGTGTTCCAACTACTTAAACATGTATTAGTGTATACTCTTGAAAACAAAGAAAAAGCAGCTCCTTCAATTCTCAGTTTATTATTGTTTATGTGTTTCTTTATGTCCTCCTCCAAAAAACTTGTTGAGCACATTGCTTTTTGTTCAGATTTTGTCTTTCTTCAGGCACATAACCTCCTCTTTCATTTCAGGTTTAGAACTGACAGCTCCATCAAAAAGATTTTCTAAGAGAGATTAATGACTTTCATGAATCCACAGTGGACACATGAACTGCTTTAGTAGTTCTCTTTTTCTTTTTCTATAGTAATGGATACTTTCTTTTACATGCTAATTAAAAATGATGGTTTAGCCACTGTGTTACCAGTTTTTGAGAGTTCTGAGTTTCGATCTTATACTAATGATAACTTTTTTTTGTGTTATATAAGGTCCTAGCCAATTATTACTTTGCCCTCTAGACCAAGTTCCTTATGGGCCAGTATTGAATATACATTTATTATAGAGAGATGATAGTTTCCTTCCCACATGTAAGCTGCAAGTAGGTTCAGTTATTAACTCTATTTTTGGGCTCATAAGGTCTAGATTTTCAGTTCATTTACAACATCTTTGCAGCACTCACTTGACACAAATGGTTTCTAAGAAGTCTCAGAAGTTTCAGTTAAGATGTCAGAATGTTTTAGATTCTCAGGAAATTTCTCTGCTTCCTAGCTTTCAAACATAGCATTTCAAAATGTCTACAAAAAAAAAAAAAAAACCATAAACATCATTTACTCTTAGATTTATTTTTTTATATAATAGAATAATATGACTTTTATATAATATAGTTCTATACTTATATATCATGTTGACATAATTAGAATGTATATTTTGCAAAATAAGTACTATGGAATGGTGTATGCATTTAGTAGAAAATATATTTAATAGATTTTACCAAATGTTTTATTTTCATTAAATGAATTTGTAATGGGAAACACATTCCATGAGCTTTTTTTTTAATCAATTCTCAATAGAGAATTTTCCTCAAAACTCTTTGGTGACGCATTTTTCCTCATCCTATTTCTGCACTCCTTCTTCTCTGTTCTCCTAATACAAAGTGAGAACACTTTCTGTTCTACCAATATTTGCCAATCATAAGAGCCATTTAAGTCTCTATAGTACTGCACCGTTCAGAGTTATCTGACCCCAAACATCAGAGTTCACATTTCTTTCCTAAAACCCTTAATTTCTCATAGTCTCCAAAGATATTGGAGATAGCACAAGAAGTTTTTTTTGTGTGATCAAAATGAAACTGTAATTTAAAATTATGCAAGATTTAAGTGATCTTCTGCATGCTTGTTCAAATGTGTTTGCTGGATAATAATACTTGCTGGTAATGTGGAGAGGAAGGTGCTAATTTAACACACGTTATCTGGCAGTGCCCTTTTATTTAAAATGTTAGAAGTAGTATGGTATCATAAGTCACCACATGACTCATCTATTTTTTCTATATTTTACCTAAAAGCATGTGAATGTAGTCTTCTATTAAATGGATTTTGATTACCCTTAGCTGTGCAAAGAGTTGAGTCCTTTGACTGTAAGAAAGTGTGATCATGTTTCTCTAAAAGAATTGAATACTGACACATTCTATAACATCCAATTTATAAAATTTAATTTAAGAACTGAGGATATGGAGAAAATCAGTTGCTTTTTAATGTGCCCCTTCTTTCCTTATTCAGGTTCAGAATTTGAAAGCAATATATTTGAAACAGAACTTGGATCTGAATTGTACACAGACTTGTTAAAGCAGTGCTGTGGGAGTAGGAAGCTTGTTTGCTTGAATTTTTGTAGCTTCTCTGAATTTTAACCCGTTATTATACACATTTTCTATAGCTGTTTGTCAAAGGCTTTTTAAATAAAGTTTAAACCCAAGGCTGTGATACTGTCAGTCACACTGAGTAGTACCTTATGCCATAGTCGGTCTCACTTAAATGTATTTAAAGAAATTAACTGTGTAGAAAGGCAACAGAATCTAGTCCATATTTATCTATTTCCCCTTCAATCATTAATCCTATTAATGGCCAGTTGCAATCAAGCTTAGGTCTCCTTTAAAAACACAGAAGAAAAAACACAATCCTCTCCTCTCCTCTCCTCTCCCCTCCCCTCCCCTCCTCTCCGCTCCGCTCCGCTCCGCTCCGCTTTGCTTTGCTTTCTTTTCCTCAGAATGTTTCTTATTGACTTATAATGCTTATGAATTCTATCTTTTTGGTGGACCAATGAGCATGAGAAAGCAACTATCCTGAGCTTTCCAAGTCAATCAAGCAAATTCACTACAAGTGGGTCTTTCTCCAGTCTCCACTTTGCTATTCACAGATTAGTCTCAATGGCTTTGTTGATTCCTAGAACTCTGTTCAGTTTGATATTCTGACTTTCAAAAGTGAAGCTTCACCACTTCCATTGCCCTCGGATCCAATCTTGCAAAGTGAGCTCTGAGCAGACTTTGATGCTTGGAGGTGGAAAAAACAAACAAACAAACAAACAAAAAACAAAACAAGGAACCCTACCATGTCTCCCTATGCTTTTGGCTGCAGCACTGTAATGCAAATGTTTCCTGTTCCATAGCAATATGAATTCATAAGATAACTGACCTGCTTCCCCTGCCATTTTCTACTGATGTTTCTTTCCAAGAATGTATATAAAACAAATTTGAAGCAGTGTAACTGAAAAGAGACACCAAGTCAGAACATAAATTATGTTGTCAGAGCTTTCTTTTCCTTCCCCACCAGAGGGAGCGAAAAAAATCTTTTTCCTTTATCTCTGTTACTTGTAATAAGTCTCTGTCAAAAATTAAAGTTTCAAAACAATGTAAGAAAAGAGTACAATGTATATCCTTTTATATATTCTTGTACAGATTGCAGGTTCAGCTTTCTCAGAATTTGTCACTTCTATGTTTTTTTAAGCAAAGGAGAAGACTTGTTTATGCAGTCACTCAATTTTATGTCTATAATTTATAGGATTGAGATTTAGATTTCTGTTAGATATATTTTCCTTTTATAAGACTACTTATCACTTCTTTTGGTGCCTAGGAAAGTTTCCACATTAATATAAAATGTATATGAAATGAATCTTTGCTACCTTTCTCCAGTGACCTACGGAGGTATTGTGCTAGATTCCTGATGCTTTTTTTCAGGAAGGCAGTGCTTCCTGAACAAGGTGGCAGATTTTAATTTAGTGAGAATTTCTGGATTCTAGTTTATCATTTTCTGCCCATATTTGTACTTGAACAACATTTTAGGTAACATATCATTATTGACTGGCTAGTCCTTCCCAAAATATGAAGATATTTTACTATGCCAGCTGGGAAAATCTTTGTCCAAACATTTGTCATCTTGCATCTGGGCTATTATAAACATCTCTTGGCCAGCCTTCCTACCTCATCTATTTCCCATTTATATTCCATTTAAAACACACCAGCATGGTTGATATTTTCCACACCTCACAACTCCCATGTTATGCTCTTATGCAGTCAATTAAACTTGTAGCCTTGGGATAAAATTTAAACTTACAATATTTGCACTGAAACACTTTTTTTAATAATTTGATTTATGTTTATAATTCTTGGGCATGGAATTCTGGGTTGGGCATTTTGCTTGCTATACCATCTGTACCCTGTTTAATTTCTGGGTACAGGACATTTTCACATCTGGCTTCTAGCTGATGACAAGTTTTGCACATAATTTCTGCTCCAGTGAATTTCAGCACTTTTAAGGAAAGATGTAAATGTTTGGTTTTTTTCTTTACTAGTTATTATTGCTTAATGTTGTATGTAACATTGTGGCTGAGGTTTATATAAAGTGACTATGATGACAGTTTTCAGAATCTGTGAAAAATCCACAACAATTAGAGCAAGTTTTTAATTTGAACAAAGGAAGGTGAATAACTTGCCTGGATAACTCTATTTTATTATTTTGTATATGCACATTTTCCATTGCATATTTTCTATATCTACGTACATATGAAGACCATGGACTGCTTGAAATAAATATTTATACAATGAACAACATCAGATGAATATAGCAAATATCTTTTCTCTTCTTAGGTTGTTAATTTTGCATATTAGCTGAACAATGGCTGTCCAATAGTGATACCACGTTCTCATTTCCTGTCACATACTCAACCCTAGAATATTATTTCGGTCTCATCTAGAACATTGACTCCTGTGATGATCTTGATAGAGCAGTTGTCTCTGTTTCTCTTAGGGCTTCTCACTCGATGCCACCATTAAAAAAGTTAAAAAAGATCTTAAGGAAAAAGAGCTACTACAGGTTCTTCCATTGCTTTTGTATGGATTGGGGTTGTCCCATTCTTCACTGAAAAATATGCTAATTCTTGTGTTCTTTATATGAAGAAAACAATCTCTGCCTCCTGAAATAAGTTGTTCTGTACTAAATGTGAATATTCTTTAATGTTTCCTACATTTAGTCTCAAGGTTTATGAATTAAAAAAAAAAAAAAAAAAAAACAACAAAAAAACAGCAAAAAGTGACTGTACTAACTCACCATCTATATAAAATTTTTGGTCTCTGAAATGCTTTGGGATTCTTTGGTCTGAATTGTGGCTACAGCAATGTATGGCTATTATTGTGTATGACGTTCAAACACCCATCAATCATAAACAGTCATAAATCCAAATACTTGAGCAACATAAAAATTATCCAGTAGCACGCAAAAACTGAGCTGTTGAGTCCTGAAGTTTTGGAGTCACTCTCAGTCTCTATTTTTTTAACTAAATGAGTTGAGTCCTGTAGTACTTAAAGTACTAAAGAATCTTTTAAAAGTACTTAAGAATCTTTTTTTTCTGACTGAAAAGTTGCAGCTGTCATCTATAGGTGAACTGCAGAAGTTACTTAAAAGATGAAACAAGTGATAGGTGATGAATCCATAGAGATTGCGTTAGAGATGCCCTTATCACTGTAGTCAATATAATATGCCTATTATGGTAGAAATACCTCTGATCTAGAAACAGTATATATATTTGCATCAGTGTAGTCCAGTAGTATAGAGTATTACATGTTAACGAATGTTATAGGTAATGACTGTTGTCAAAGTTTCATTATGAACTCTGTTTTTCACATAACTGTAGGTGTAACTATCCAAAAAAAAAAAAAAAAAATCCCATACAGATGTTGAAAGTGCATGTTAAATATTCTGATCTGTTAATATTTTTCACCCACCTTGCTCAAAGTTACAAAATCAGACCCTACAAGAAAAGAATAGAGAAACAAAATATTTCCTTAGCTCCTTAAGTAGATCCGTAAGCAGTTCCCTTACTTCCCTTAGTTCCCTAGTTTCCTTAGTTTCTGTAGTTTTTGATGGTTGTGGGGGGCTGCCACCCATAATTGTTACATTCTTTGCCTTTTCATCTGTATATCTGTCTTCATCTGTTATTTGTAGGCCCTTGGAGATGGAGGCAATCTTTTTATTCTGTCTTCATATGATGGATACAAACCCCAATCGTATTTCAGACTTGTCCATCTAATGGACTTGCCGCCCCTAATATTTGCTCAACAGATTACTATAACTCTGGCTGTACCTGGAATAGAGTACTTTAGCATGCTTAACATTTTAATGCATAGACAGACACTTGGCCATGCTCTCCAGAAAGAATATGCACCATCTCTCTCTCTAAGCATGTCTGTCCCAAAATGTACAGGGTATATTTTGAGTCCATTCTCTTGCTGAGCTAATAGCTAAGAAGATGGGCATTAAGTGCATGGGTCCTGCAGTAAAGCACATTAAGCCCATTCCTAAGTCAACTCATCCTCCTGTAGCTTGATCTAGCCTTTGTGAACGGTTTTCTGACTGGTGAGTGGTCTCTTAATGCATGTTTGGCATTCAGAAATGGTGTTGAATCTCTTTCAGTACAATTTGTCCTACGCTGTCTTGAATGGACAAGAAAAGTTGTCAGACTCCCTAATTTGAAGAATGTATCCTACTGCTTGAGGATACACCTCAAATTAGGTCTCATCCCACAACGCAGCTATTGCAACTGGAAAACCTTTTCCTTCTGAGTATTTCCTGGCACAAGAACTTTGCCCTCGCAGACAGTCAATTATCCATTGCCACTAGTCTGAAAGTTATTTATTTATTTACTTGTATTTGTGCAAATGTGGAAAGAGGTACTGAAAATATTATACAACTTGATTGGATTCTAATGTAATATAATACAGTGAAATGAGAGAAAAGCTTTTTTTTTTTTTAAATGAACACATACATTACTAAAAAATTTGAGTTTAAAAAAATCCAGGAAGGGATTTAACTCCTGAAGCAAATTTCAACCTCTGTTTGGATTCCATTGTGTCAAATGCCTTACTGCAGTTAATTAATTATAATCCTTATGTCCTTAAGTTTAAAAAAGCCCTCAGAGATTACAGATATGACTGACCAGGCAACATAAATATCTATATATATTTATGCATATATATATATATATCATATAGTATTTAAAAATACAGCTGGTCATACAAACTTTTTTTCTTTTTCTTCTTTAGATGTCAAAAATAGTGGCTTTGTCTGAATCTCATTAAGATCAAAGTGGTAAAAGCTGATAAAGACTCAGCACCTCTGATTGAGATCAGTTTTTCTAAAGAATCAGCTCCAATTTAGGACTCAAATTAATTGGCCAGATTGTCAAAAGAGATTGCATTAGAAGAGTGGGTAGCGAGTGTTATGATTGGAGCTGCTGAGTATTGCCCTTCATTTTTTGTCTATAGAAGACAAAATATATATTTTTAAAGAATTGTTTCCAGTTGTAGAGGATGAGTACTTAAAAATCTGGCCTTGAGGTCTTCTCAAAATCTGGCTGTAATCATGAAGCTGAAACAACCCTCTCAAATCATAGCTACTCAAAATGTCAGGAATATTCTGAATCTGTCTGTGTTTTATAACTTAGTCAATCAAGCCTATCACTAAATAAAATGTCAGATGCTGAGCTTGTCTATTTATTGCCAATAAAGTTTGAATTATAACTTTGACAATGTGCTTGGAAATTAATAATTTTACATCTTCCTGCTAACTCTTCCAAGGAGACTTGCAAAGTATAGTCATGGTTTGCACTTAGAATAAAGTAATTTTCTCCTTTTAAAATGAGATGATATTTCTGAATAGTATAGCAAAAAGAACAGTGAACAACTGTCCCTGAATCTATAGTATTGTATATTATGGCAGGAAGAAAGGATGAAGTTAAAAACAATTTTTAAAAAGTCTTAGAAACCAAGCAAACAAAAATAACTGGAATTGTAATCTTCACCATTTGAAATGTTAATTGTTTAAAGTTTCAGAAATTTCATGTAAATATTTGAATATTCCTTTCTTTTTACACAGCTCTCCAATATTGCAAACGAAATGTGAGCTCACACAGCAGTGCAACGGTGCTGTGGTTCAGGGTCTCACTTAACATATAGGAGAGGTACATCTGTCTAGTTCTTTGCTTCTCTGTACATTACATGTCTGAAAATCTTATTCTTCAACAAAGATGACCAAGCCAATGCACAAGATTATAAATCATATCTCATTAATCCCTACACAATGGTATGATTAGACTTTCCATATTTACAGATGATACATCTTCTCATAGGACATTAGCTTACGGAGACGTTCTTGTTATAACAGCCGAAAAGTTCATGACATCACATTTCAGACTGTTTTATTTTGTAACATCTCTGTTGCCTCAATATTTCAGATCATTTAATTCTTTCTATATGGTATCCTGATCCTCTTTTGTTTGACCACGTTCTCTTAAATGAAATACAGTAAGTCCTTAATCATTTGATATTATGGTGACTATTATCAATTTTTGTTATAAAGCTTTGATTTTTTGTTTAAAGTGTGAAATTGCTCTTCAATAACAGTTCAGTTACCCATTGTGGATTCATACCTGGCTTTTAATTCACCCTCTTTATTGAAAATTTACCCAAATATGTCATTTTTTGGGGTGTACATTGAATGATGTCTAAAGCAGCAAATTTATTATAATCGCTCAGTTCAAGGTGTAGAAGTATCCAACTTTGGGCCTTTCATCTGAGTTGGTTAAGTAGTAGAGAATCTGCTGCCCAAATTACTTGTTGAACATTTTTTATTTCTCTGTTGTACATAGGATTATATTTATCTTTATTTGGGAAAAGAAAAGGAAGGAGTATTCGTTCAGGTATTCATGAAAACATTCTTCTTTCTTTCATTTTTCTCTAGTTAGTAGAAAAAATGGAAAAATTACATACCCAGTAAAAGGTAGGCATTATACGAATTCCTGTGATAAGTATATCAGCATGCATTTATGTATTTATTCTTTGTTCTATTTCTGCGTTCTCACTTACATATTTAATTGGATTCAGAAATAAGTGTGATATGCAAAAGCATTCTCATATGTTGCCTTGCAGCTCCAAATAGGTAGCTGAGCTAGCTCTGACCATGTTGGTATGTCCACAAGGCACAGCGTGGAGCAGTGGGAAGGGACTAACTCAGATCCCCAGAATAATATAGCTGTGGTTTCTATAACGGTATGTCAGTGCATCCAAACTTAACACTTCTGTCTTTCAACAAAGGTTCAGACTTTCACACATATAACACATAACTAATTAAAAACATAAATACTACCTAGATAATACCCTTGAGATTATATATATTATAGTGTGAACTCTACTGCAAAATTTCCTTTTTTCCCACACCTCTCCTGCCAACAACCTTTCCCCTTAATACACATGATTTTTTATCTTCCTTAAAAAATTCCTGCATTTGAGTCCACTCTGTTTCTGCTTCTGAGTAGGTGTAATTATCATAGGGTGCCAGACTTACTTTTCATTCCTGATACTTTTCAAAGAGTGTAGGCTATGCTGTGAGGTACAATATATATATATCTCATCTGAGTAGGTTGCATGTAATGCTTCCCTGATTTGGCTATGCTGTTTTCTGAGAGGAACTATCATATGTTATACCTATATAGAGGTTAAATTTCTTTTATATGATCTGGAAGTCTCTATGCCATGCTTCAAACTTTAAGACAGACATCCTCTGTGACCAAATACGAACAACGTGGCAGCTTATATAACTCTAGCCCTAGATGCTGATACTGGGTGTGGGGGGGAAATATCAGGGAGAGAAGAAAGAGAGAGGAACAAATATGGGTGAAGAAAACAAAATGTGCATTTTCACCAAACTGAAGTTTTCATGGGTAAAAATTAGTGCTTTTCTACATACAAGCTGCAAGTGCATGTCTGGATGCTGGGAAGGGGGTGTTAAAAGAAGCACCATCTGAGGGGTGAGAGGTAATTACAGAATGGGAGAGAATGAACACAAAGAAGTGCAATCATGCAAAGGAGAATACTCCATGGAGCATGTGCAAGAAGTTCCCCTGAAACCTCTGCTGGAGTAGGCGGGCTCTCCCCCCACTCACTCATTTAGCTGGTGGCTGGTATCTTTCAGGAGAGGCATTTAATTTTTGAACAGAGCCTTCTCAGTGGGGCTGTGATTTTAAACTTACTGTGTAATGGAGTGTATTACCATTTACCATATGATGAGATGGCCTTGTCTGTCAGCCAGGGAGCTGCTTAATGTTATATATGGGTCAAATGAGCCAAAAAAAAAGAGAGGGAAAAAAAATCAAGAACCTTGAGCCCTCTAGCAAAAGGGGGAAACTTCCCCTATGGCAAGCAGCCAGGTCATTTTTTAAAAGATCCATTTTCTCCTGAAAATTGACTGAGCAGCACTAAATAACTTACGATACAGGAATTCCAAGGGCAGGGGGATTTCTGCTGAATCAGCCATTGCAGTGATCACAGTAGCAGGTGTTGTCTTTTTATCAGAAATAATTTTTTGATGTTTGCAAATGCATTTATTTGCATGAAAAAATGGCTATTCTCCAAACATATCAGAGCACTAAAGCCTTTCCTTGTGAATATTTGTACACAATAAATGATGGAGCATTATAAAAGCCAAATCAATCAGATGTTCAGAATTTGACTGGTTGTTCCCAATCATAGTTTTTCAGTGATTGAGTTGATCCATTTGAAGGTGTAATGTTATTTGCAAAGCTTACATGACATCTGGCTATGTAAAAGCAGATAAATACCCAAGCTAAAAATGCAGAGATTTGTTGAACTAATCTTATGTCTCGGCTTGAGTCAGTGAAGGTGATTATTTTTCAGCAACTTTGACCAGAAAAGCAAAATAGTAAGTTCAGTTTCAGTCCTTGAAGAGAGCTCTACAGTAACCATGAAATGTACCATATAGACAAAATGGCAATTGTTTCCGTTGTTCCTAACATTGGTCTTCTAAATGATAATTGTTTAAATCCAAGCTAATTATCCTAGAATCCTTTTACAATCAATATTGAGCAGAATGCATCTTTGAAAGGCTGTTCAGCTTGGATATCTGAAAAATTCCAGAGCATGATTAGTCATGTATTGCATTCCATTGACTTAAAAGGAGCCAGGGTGATGGATTTAAATAAACATAGACCATCTTTCTGACACTTAAATTAAGTGACTTTAATTCCACCCTAACTATATAAGCTATTATTCTGATAAACATATGGAAACATTGAAGTTTGATTAAAAATTAAAAAAACAAGTTAAGACGTTTTCCATCAGTCACATGGTCAGCCTATTTTTAGTCAGTAGTCTTACCCTTGTATAGAAACAGACAGATTCCCCCCACAGAAGCTGTATATTCCCAGATGAGTGCAGTACATGTGGAAATTATCCCTTTGAATCTGGTTAGTACCTCCCTTTAACTAAATCTGAGAACCACAGGGATTAAATCAATGCCTAGTGTTTCTACAGCTAAACTGGCAGACCTACATTTAAGATTAATTTGATTCTTATCTATAACATATTCTCTTGTATATACTGCTTTTAAAAGCACATGCATGGTTAGATGCAAGATCTGCAACAAGAAGTTAACTAAAGGTCTGTGTGTGGCTGTTAAAAGATGCCTTCTTATATTATCACATCTTATTTTTAAGATAGGACCTGCATAGCCTTATAGTTTTGTCTCATGTACAGTTTTGCTGCAGGTACAAAGCAGCCTCTAAAACCATGTTGTAAGTAGATCTAAAAATAACTGTAGACAGGAAAGAGGCCCTGGAGAAATCTGAAATGGACATGAAATAGGAACAAATTAAATGGCACTTGCTGTTGCCCCATGGATGTTTACCAAAAAAGACAGCAGCTGCCATTTTCATCACCCAGTCTGATTTAATCAGATCAATATAGAACTGTTCTGGAGGTGACAGTAAGCATAATTGCTGTGAATACCCCCTATCTTAATTCTTACTCTTAAGATTTTCTTATTAAAGCCAAAGTATGCCTCAAAAGATAAATTTCTGGAATGTTTCTATGGACGGTGGTGAATTTTCAATATCAAAGATAAACCAGAAGTTCAGGCCTTCTGATCAGTCCCACTGATCCCAAATCCATATCCATAAGTGCCCTGTGTTGTTACATTTTCTCTTGTCAGTCTCCTGTTTTCTTGACAGCTTCTGTGATTTGCTTTCAGTGGGAGTATGTTAGCATTTAACCAGTAATCTGATGTCATCTGAGGATTCTCCGATAGAAAAAAAAATCTTTCCTTTTATACTGCACTAACATAATGGGAAAAAGTGCCCAGGAAATTGCCCAGGTTCTAACCCACAAATGGTGACTTTCTGTATTGCTTCCGTAACATAAGGTAGCTTTCTGTATTGTCAGGTGTACAGGCTATCTTTTGATTTTTTTGTTGTTGTTGTTGTTGATTTGTTGTTTCTTTTTTTTCCTCTTTCTTATGTTTTATGTTTGCAACATCAGGAATCCCACGTCTTCATACGCTCTTTTTGTTAGAGAAACCTGCTCAGATCAGATGACTAAAACCAGTTCTGATGCACAAACCTGTAACTTGTGCTGCCACACTCTCTCTGCTCTGCTCAGCAAAGACAGGAGGTAGTTGGTGTTAAGTGGCCTTTCTCTCTAGTAAGTGTACCTTTGATGGTAAGGACAGAGTTACAGCTCATGTTACAGCCCTTTGTAACATCATACTTGGGTTCTCTGAAGAGCTTAAGTAGCGCTGCCGATGAAGGGACCAGACTGATCGTTTGATATGCTGGTGGCTCATCTGGTGTTCAGTTGGACAGCCTCATCTGACTTGGCGTCACAGAATGTAGGAAATAAACAATAATAATAGTAATTTAAAAAAAAAAAAACAAACAAAAAAACAGCCCCACAAAGACAACTTGAGACATTGACATATATTATAAAGGCCTAAAAAACTGTAAGACCTTTCTTCATGCCTTTGTCTTACTGTTTGTTGTGAAATGTAAATTTATGGAGCTGTGGAATGGCTTATTGAAGATTCTACACAACTGTGTAAGAAATAAAACTGTGTGAATGGCTCAGTTATTTGGAAGCCTGGATTAACAGTGGGGAAATAATTAGTTCTGGTCATAAACTAGAAAAGAAAGCATAAACGTTCCGTCATTTTAATCACCAATTCTATTATTTTGAATTTAATAAATGGTGTCAAATTAAGAAAGTTGCCTGATATGACAAAATACAAGTTTGGGGGATGTTATCATACACCTGAGATATACTGCTCTTGTTTAATATTTTACAAGTCATCTTTATTATCCTCTCACACAACATCAGAACAAATCTGCATCTGTTAAGGTGAATTTTATTTGTCATTCTTGAGTCTAACTATTCCCTTGTTCTTTTCTTGTATTGAAAAAATGATCCATTACCGAACACATGGCAAATACTTATTAAGATTTATTTTATTTTTTATTGCCTTTGCAACATTTGGTTTTTAGCTCTGGCTATAAAACCTCAAATCTTCTTCAGTTTGGAACTTGACATCTACCAATAAAAGGGCAAAATGAAATACAAGCTAGCAAAGAATAAGGTTTATGTTAGCTTATGTTTTCTGAAAAATCACATAACAGCAAATATTCAAGGCACCACAGAATTTCCAGGCCATATAATTCAATTGTAATCTTTCTGAAGTGAGAGACAGAGAAAGTGACTGATCTATATGTATACAGAAATATACAGTAGCTTTTGAAGAAAAGAATGTACACAGAAATGAATATTCTGATCATAAGCAGACAATTTTATATTAACGTATACATGTGAACACTTCAAAACTTGAATACTTTTGATTTTCGGAACTAATTGCTTAAACTGTAGCCTACAGCAGATATAGAAACTATCTAATATGTGCCAGAGAGTTTTGATATGATGTGGATGTTCACATACTCTGGTATGGGCTAGTTTAGTCCTCTGGTTAAAGAAAAAAAGAAATAATGTGAGTTCAGAAGTATACATTCCTTATATAGTCAATGTGGAGATGTTGGCATCTGCAAATGGCCAAATAAAATCTTTTGCTTCTAAAGAGAGATGTCCAGATTGAAGCTGCCAAAATTAGAAGCCCCTATAAAACTTGTATGCTTCTCATTTTATAATACTGGGTTAATTTTATATTTTTTGTCACAAGGTTCACAGAGGTGTTTGTTTGGTATTTTTTTTTCTAAGTGTTCGACATTTGTATTTCACACGTAGGACTTCTGGAAGCAATCCGTTATGTTGACTCTAGTGCTGACTTCATTAGTGTTGCAATGAGCAAGCCAGATAACAAAGTACCTGACTAATTATGTCTGCAAATTATCATGAGCAGAAAATGGAAACTGCTTCCCAAAATCAAGCTCTAAGGAAAACAAGGAGTATAGAAATTTCATAACAGCTTTTCAGAATTGTATGTGTTCATTGTTTAACTAGTCCACAATAGTCAGAAAGCTCACAATAGTCAGAAAGCTACCTGTGAGAATCAGAATACTCACCCAGAACTTAAACACTGTCACAGTGTCTCAAACACTGAAGTTACTCAAAAGAGAGCACTGAAAAAAGAAAGAAAAGCCATGATTCTACCAGAAACCGCAGAACATGTTAAGCATTAGAAACAGGAGGAATTAAAATTCCGATGCCTCATTCTTTTTTAGGTAGAACTCAATGAGAACAGAAAATAGCACAACATTAATCCATTTATGTGACAAAACTTGCAACATAAATGGGAACTGGTACAAACTGATCTGTCCTTGTTATTGTCTTCTTGTAATGCCACGATCCTCTGTAGTTACCTGAGTGCAAAGTCATACAAACTATTAGCTTTCAAATCAAATTGTACTGTTGGCAGTGGGGCCAGTTGACTGAAACTGCAGTTTCTATTTCACTAAAAATAGGCAGATAATGAGATACAATGTGCTGAGCCATTTGAATTCAGTCAACAGTAATGGATAGTTCATAGTTAAGTAAAGGGCTGACTTTAACTCTTGGGTATCTTGACTTCAACGCTGATTTTTCCACAGAGATTGTGTGTATGTCACTATATATCTGGAAGCTTTGGGTTAATGAGATGCTTTTGTATTTAAGTACAAAGAAACTCTGAATTACACTATTTATGATAATTCAGTTGTGTGGGATGTAGTGAACATTTAAAAATAGACTACATGGCTATATATCAGAGGATTGGAGATTCAAGGTTATTTCAATACACAATAAGAATGTTTCTGCTTAAACACTACCATAAGAGAGGCCACACTGATCAGCTCAAGGCATGTCTCTGAAGTATTCCAGTTGATTAGATGTACCCAGGGTTGCTTCCTCACTTACAACAGTTTCTAATGTCTCTGTGATATTATAAAAAGGTTAAATATTCATCTCTGATTCTTTGCCTCTTCTGAAGCAAAGGAAATCCCATTTTGCAAAATTACCTTCTTTTTGAAAAGTCAAGATTACTAAGAAATATTAGTCAAGATTCTAATTTTCACTTTCTCGATGAATAAAGAGGAAAAATTTAAATGTGTTTTTTTTATTATTTTCAGAGAAGTTTAGCACAGCATTAGGAGAGTGTTAAGATATTGAGTAGTCTAGAAAATTTAAAAAATAGGGGTCATCTTGGTTTTCCCTCCCTTATTAATCCACATGTAATAAATCTCCAGCATTGAGATACACCCCATCAATGGGCAGAATTTTCAAAAAAGCTCTTAATTTCCCAAARCAATTCAAATTTAAATGAAGTTAGATATGATAAACAAGATAAAATGTCTGAAAGAGTAGAATTAAGAGGGAAAAAAGAAAATAGTACAAGCTATTTCAAACGGTTATAGTGTGTACTATAATAGAAATGACAAATTTATCAAGCAGAGGTTGATCCTGAGAAAATGATGAGCTGGTTGACACAGGTTTCAGTTAATAAAGAATGAAAAGAAGTGTAGAAGAATTAAAACTGCTCACCATTGTGTATGGATAACAACTAGTTAACTTTATTTAGTGCTTAAGTACCTGGGTAGTGTTATTTGGAAAGATTATGAATTTGGTTGATGAAGGTATTTGTGCTGATCTGAATTCTTTAACTCTGTGAGACATTTAGTTTGGAATTATATCTGCTTAAAAACTAAAAATCAATAAACAAAATATAAAACTTTACTATCTTAACATTCAAATGCTTATTTAAAAATGGGAAGAAGGCCAGTTCTTACTGGCTACATTTGTGTTACTGGATCTAAAAGCACTTTCCTGCTCTGGCTTCAGGTATATGACTTGGTTTTATCAAGGTGAATCAAGGTGTATCCCCCAACCCACTGCACACCACAGCCCCCTGTTCCACACTCTCATCAATGGGAACTATGATGTACAGGCTGAAAAGAGACATTATTTTTGAAAATCAGATTCCTCTACTGATACTGAAGTTATATGCCCAATAAGTAAAGCTTTTTAACAATTTTTTTTATTAAAGTTCAGAGACAGACCTTTTATCAGGCATGCTAGAACTCTCACCATGTTTTGGTAAAGTATCTCTTTGAACGCACCAAGTATTCTCTTTTAAGAAGCATCCCCTTGCCATTTTCATGACTTTCCTATGATCCACAGAACTGCAGTATTTGAATTAAACCTACATATTTTAAAATCCACATATTTAAAATCCACCTATTTTGTCCATTTTCAGTTCTTGTATGCTTAGTCTTCTCTCGTAAAGGGATTGTCAATTAATTGGAAATTATGCACAGCTGGAGGTTTTTAGCGACTCCCTGCTAACTCACATAACTTACTTTTTCAAATTTTAGCTTTACATTGCTATCCTATTTCAAAAAAGAGTGCATTTGACTAGGCCAAAGACTCTATTTTTTTCTTCTGGGCTGGGTTTTGTCCCTCAAATTTGTAATTCCCTTCCAGCTAAGCTTCAAATGAACTTTTGACCTGAAATATAAATAAAATTGTCTGCACTTTTCCAGACACATTAATCCTACTGTAGTAATTGTGTGTGCGTAAATTGTTATAGAGACACTCTCAGACTCATGGACAAAGTGTTTGTTAAAAGGCAAAACTAATTTATTGGGATCTTGGCAAAGGGTAACACTCACATGGGAAATCAAATCTCTTGAACAGCATGGTCAGTTGCTGTCTGATGGCAATGGGAGTCTTCACTGCAATGATCATTGCAGTGTCATCTTCAGCTGGACTGGATGAGATTCCAGCTGCTCCATGGTCCTACGTGACCACTCCAGCATATGAATAATCCACTGCTATTTATTATCGTAACTACATACAAAACATCTCTCAAATATCTCAACTATGTACAAAATGCTGTCCTATGTGACTGTTTTTGCATCTGCATGAGCAGTTTTCTATTGGCTTTTTATAATAATGTTTTGTCTATATATAGTTTGATTAGTCCTGCAGCAGGAACTGCCTGGGGGTCTTTGGGATACTTCACATGGGATATTAATCAGCACATTTAAGGACAACGTTTGGACAAGGCACAGCAGGACCTGCCTGGGGAAATTGCTAGAACTGTCCAAAATTCCCACCTGGAGAGCTGTGAAAATCAGGCAGCTGCCTGATGGTGAAGGTGGCTAGTGGTGCAGTCAGTCAACTGGTTAAAAGTAGGTCCTTTGTCTCAAACCAGTTATCTCACGTATGCAGATGGCTGGCTGGGGAGTTCCTGGACCACCCAGGGAATTAATGTCACAGCCCTGATGCCCAGCCGCACCACAGTTATAACTAAAGGGCAGACTGGAATTTCAACTTGTAACTCACTAATAACTAAGATTCGTAACATTTGCCACATAATAGATCCATGAAAATGCTTTGGCATATGTAAGGTTAAAAAATAATTATACAAATCCAAGGAAAATACGATTGAAGTAAGAATAGAGCATGATTATGATGTTTGGGGTTTTTTTGTTTTGTTTTGTTTTTGTTTTTTTTATTCTGTAGAACAGTAGGATTTCCTTATCACTGGCAAGCAGGGTCAGTATATATATGTAAGTGCAGAAAATCTCAAAACATGCATGCAGATTTGAACAGCACTTCCAGTTCTCTCTATCTTGTATTATAAAACCACACTCCCAGAAAATCTTTTGTGTAGGCTAACATTTGTCTTCACCCTCGTCATGATGGATTTATTTTTTGTTCATGCTTTTTGGCATCTGACCACAAAATAGAGCATACATGATGCATTGCAAAAGGACGGTCTTTGGGAGGGTGGAAATGGACAACTAAGCATTTCTTAGCACTAAAAGTAAAAAAATTGTTTCTTACTTTTTGACTGTCTGTTCTACTGAGATTTGCTTTTGCTGACATACTTTTATATTTATTTCCTCTGTAACAGAGAAAAGATCAAGGCTACAGGAGCAGTGTATTATTGTATTTATTTATAATATCATTATGCATGCAATATAGTGAGCACTTAACAATTAATTGTTTGAGTTCTAATAAAACTGAGCCCTGTTGTATTGGTTCAGTCCAATTCACTGATTTTTTTTCCTTCCTTAATTTGTTTTGTTTCTGGCTTTTATTTATTTCCTTGCCATACATCCTTGTCTGCTTAGAGATTTGTGTGGATAAAATAAAAACCTGCTTTGCTGTCACTGATTAATTCTGATTCAATCCTGTCCAGAACCATGGAAAATCCAGCTAGAAGGCAAGTTTTTTTAAGCATACAGTGCCTCTTTCCCTTAGCCTCCATGAGCTATGCAAATTTAAGAAACCTTAAATGATTTGCTACCCTATCAGAGCATTAAGCAACTTTTTTCCTAGGGCAATGACACTTTCACTCCTTGCGGACTGGCCTTTTACACAACCTTCATGCTTAGTTGTGTGCAATCTTTATCTTTTACCTCCGTTCCCTCTCCTTTCCTGTTTTCTTAGCTATAATTGAACTCCATCATATGGAAAATCTTTATCTCGCTGTCTTCAGACCATTTCAACTTTGTATCTGTTTTCCAAATTTTCAAAATTTTTTCAAGCATTTTTTTCTTTAGGTTTTCACAATAGTTTTATAAACATTTTAGGGATGTATCTTCAGTTTATAGTGCTCTGCAGTTCTGTGTGTTTCCCCTGGGTCTGTTCACCTCATTGCATCTCTGTAATTTTGTTCTTTTAATTATATTTTAGCATGCAAAAAAGATGGGAGATAAAGTCTCCTCAGATGTCAGACAAAACCTGCCACAGATCTTACTAAAATTTCCTGCCAATAATGATTTTGCTGATAAGCCTCATAATTACTAAGACAATAAGCTGTTTCGTATCGTGTAGAAAATTATAACAACCTGATTAAGATACTGACAGTGTTACAATGCTGCTTGCATTCATTGTGGAGGCTGGACAAGCCTAAATGACTGACAAGTAATTCCATTATCTAGGTGACTTCACGCTTTTTTCAAGGGCAAAATTATATGTGGCTCAAAGATGATTGCTTTCAGGGTAGAATTCCATGCACTTTCCTACCTATGAATCCCACATGCCAGAGCAGCTCAGTTACAATTTCCTTTTTTGGGAAATGAAGGAAATACTTCATCTCTTCACCAGAGAGGCTGTGTTTGTTATCCTAGAGAAGCACAAGGATCATAGCTCAACTGATCTTTTTATGTCCACCTCATAGCACCCAAACAGTTTAAACATGATTCAGCCTACTCATTTCTACATTAAGTACGGAATGTCTTGGAGAGTGATTGTATTGCAGAAGGCAGAGGACTGCCAGTGTGGTTGTTTTTCTAATTAATCCCTAAGGAAACTAAGTGCTGTGATTTGAAATTTTGACCAGTCTAAGAAAGAAATGAACTTTAAAAACAAAAAGCTTTGTTATCAGTAAAGTGTAGGCATGCAACATGATATGTAATGCTTTTGGTATGACTGAATGTATAGTGAATATTAAGAGATAATTCTTCAATAAGTGCAGTTCTGCACTCGGATATGTAACAGACAAAAGACTGTCCCTGTCTTGCTTAACCAAGAAGCTGTATAATGACTGTGATTAGGATAGCTGAGTTCAAATTTGACCTGCTAAAAACCTCCACTTACATGATTTCTGGGTCCAGAAGCATAAGGACTGATTCTGATCATCTTCCCTACAAAAAAGAAATGCCTTCTGTTTGACAGTTAGTAAAATGAAGATAGTTTGGCACTTGAGGAAGGCTGTTCACTTGTATGACTCCTTTGTGTTATGGCATGCCTGGGGATATCTCCGAACCTGCAGCTGAGGCATTCCACAGCCTAAAATGCCTTGTACCAAAGGACTTCCTTGCTGAACAATGAGTAGAATTAGCTGCTCTCAAACAGATTGAGGCAATTCAACACTTTCAGAGCAGCCAAGCAAGGGGGCTTTTCCTTATTTCATGGTCCCACCAAAGTTAGGAAGGGTAGTGAACCCATGTAAAAAACATTTGCCAGACAGAAGGACAGAACCTTTTTGGAACAAATCGAGGGGAGACCAATATTCTTTTGGAATGGTAACTACAGTCTAGGTCACCTTTAATGGTGGTTAGAGGCCTAAATTTAGGTTACTGGATCAAGCCTTTAGGTGACCAATGGCCAGGGCTTAAGCTATCTGTAACTCAAAGCTCAGTTCTTTGCAGAACGGCTGTGTGACATTCACCCAGTTTTATCACAAACATTGTTGCTGAGCTGTGAGAGACTGTGGAAGGTAAAGCCAGGCAAGATAACTAGAGTGAAAACATAGAAACAGAAGTGTTGAGATGGCAATAGCAACTCAGGGATCTAGAATAAAAACACCAACACAAAAAAATGCATAAAACCCAAATATTGTGATTTAACCCGGCAGGCAGCCAAACACCACACAGCCGCTCGCTCACTCCCCCGCCCCCCTCAGTGGGATGGGGGAGAGAATAGGAAAAAAAAAAAGTAAAATTTGTGGATTGAGATAAAGACAGTTTAATAGAACAGAAAAGGGAGGAATAATAATAATAACAACAACAAGAATAATAATAATAATGATGGTAGACTATACAAAATGAGTGATGCACAATGCAATTGCTCACCACCCGCCAACCGATACCCAGGCAGCGATCGCTACTTCCTGGACTACGCCTCCTATTTATATACTGAGCATCACATCACATGGTATGGAATACCCTCCCGCTGCCCTGGCTATGCTCCCTCCCAGCTTCTTGTGCACCTGGCAGAGCATGGGAAGCTGAAAAGTCCTTGACTAGTAGACTACTTAGCAACAACTAAAAACATCAGTGTCTTATCAACATTCTTTTCATACTAAATCCAAAACACAGCACTAGGAAGAAATTTAACTCTATCCCAGCTGAAACAAGGACACCTAAGTAAAAAAAGCAGGGAGATGGCAGAGCTCAACTTGGCAATATCAAGGATTAGGCCATTCCAAGGAGTGATGGAAACCAGCTCTTCCCCAGATGACTGATGAGAGCCGAGTTAGCACTAGGCTAAGATAGTGAGAATATTAACGCTTAGCCCAGTGTCTTGCAAGTCCTAGCTCTCAGCTGTATATATTAGCCAGTAAATAGTTTCTGGGTGCTCATGAGAATGTGCATCTTGCTCTCAGAGTCTTTTTGTGCACAGCAAAATATGCCTGGAAGAAAGTGTGGTTCAGTGAGGGAAGGTTACACCAGGAAACTACTGCAGAATGAGTTGAATAACTCTCCAGAGGTTAACTTTCAGGCAGGTAATATGGGACATAGGTATGTCTGATCTTTAGAGCAGCCTTAGCACTGCTGTGAACAGATAAATCAATCAATGCAACCAGCCAGTCAATGTGGGATCTTTTGTTCTTTGATATCCACATCTTCTAGTCTGGTAGAAGTGGTTAAAAAATTCCCTTACAACAGCTCATACCTTTGGGAGAGAGATTTTTACTCTGGTTGCCTGCTCAGGGAAACATTGCTTTATTACTTGTTAGACCACATTGCCAATTTTTTTTTTTTTTTTTTTTTTTTTTTTTTTGGGGTTTTGTTTTTTTTTTTTTTTTTTTTTTTTTTTTTGCAAATGAAAGATGAAATTCTTATTTTCTTGTGTAACACCAGAAAGACAGGATTAAACAGACAGATACAGTGATTATGCTTTTATGCAATCCTGTTAGTACCTTCCTAATTAACTTGCCATGGGTCTGAAAGGTTTTGAGCCTCCATTTGCTTAAATCAGCACAAAATCTGGATTTACTCAACCTCACTTTAGGCTTCAAACTGAGATATTTGTGTTAGGAGCATAACCACTCAAGGCTCCCTCTATACTTGTTGGAGAGAAGTAGGCTCTCCACAGGATGATTCAGATCTTAGCTCATTTGAATTTCTCTCTTGAGGTGTCATTCTGTTAAGTACAGAAATGGCTTATGACATTTTTTGCCTAGGTTAGGCTCCTCAGGAAGGTGCCAAAAGCTAAGTGGAATGAATCTAGATTAAATTTTCTGACAAAGAGTTTAGGTTAAAAGAAAAAAAGTCCTTCCAATGATATACACCATATCTGAAAGCTGTTAACTTACTGAAAAGGGAGAATAAACATTAGACTTCCTTTCAAGCTTACTCCCTAATTTCCAGGAGCATATGGCCCGTTAACTCACCTGGCTGCAATTGCATTCAATACTAACTTGTGTGCCGATGTTGCCCTGTCAACCAACAGATTGGTACTTCATTGCTTGAGAGTTACATGCTGATGTGTTATCAGTGTTCAGACGACACTGTGTATATTTTTGCTCTGTTCTTCTGCTATGAGTTACAAAGTTATGGAGGGTCTTGGTTTTGATTCTCCTCTGCTAAGGTCTGAACAGCCAACACACTCAGCCATCTAATTCCATGAGAGCAGGGAATGCAATCAGAACCCAAACTGCCTGAAATAATGGTATATTTGATCTGACTTATAAAATATATGTGTTTTTCTGAGTATTATTGCAACACTTCCTCACAGTGCTACAGTTAAAGCCAAAGTGTCAGAATGCAACACACCTCCAGACATCAGTGCTTTGTAAAACAAAACAAAACAAAATAAAATTAAAAAATGGAACAGGATTCCTCCCAGCTACAGCTTCTATATGTGTCTAAAGATCTTTTGGTCTAGAAATGATATAACTCTTTGTCAAAATTGGGGCAGAAATTCTACTTTGTTCAGATCTAGGACACAGAGCTCACACTGTGTAGTAGCCACAAGAACTAGATGAATTATTGATGAGCAAAACCAGAATATTAATTCACAGAGGAGTAAGATATTTTTGTTTTTAACTACTACTCATGCTGGTGATAAAATATCCTGTATCATTTGGTATGAGCCTCATTAAATACCTGCATCCCATGCCTTTCAAAACTCAAGCTTTAATGCTTTCTAGCTTCTATTTCAGCTTTAAATGCTAGCAGTGAAATCAAGATACATGAATTATTAAGAGCGAAGATTTTGCTAAAATGACAGGGCATTCAGTCCCTTTGTCTGGCATTCATAAATCCTTCTATTCACACATTTTCCAACCTCACAAAAGCAATTGACACAGAGATTTCAAATAAACTTCTATTTTCACCTTCCTATTTTTTTGTTTGTTTTTTGTTTTTTGTTTTTTGTTTTTTTGTTATTTTAATTGTAGGCTTTTGTCTGGACTGCAAAAAACATACAGGGAGAATAAGCATTTTGCAGATCATTTCTCTAGACCACGGGAGATCAAGGTCCTCTGTCTATAAGAGTTGATACTCATATTGCCCAGTTAGCTGGAAAATGCCTTAGTTACCAGACTGTAAAAAACTGGCATTTTTTTTCTCTCCATTCTTCCGCCTAGATTGGCAATAGAAAATGAAAAAAAAATCATAAGGCAAGAAAAAACCCAAAAGTCTGATTTTGCAGCCTAGTAAGATAGCATTGTCCCTAAGATGGTAAAGTTCTGGGTTTTGTTTCAGTGCTGCTTGATCAGTATATCTAGCTAACCTTAAATGAAAATTCGTAAGTATATGTGTTCTAACCCGTACTTTGTGGCACTGAAATTTTGTCTAAAATGAGAATTACCTAGAATTTAAAGAGGATCTGCTATTACTCTCTAGAGCTGTTAAAATAAATGAAGTCCAGATAGGTGAGCTGGGGAAATAGACTTGGATTTCCTTACCACTCCGAGTATTTCAGTCAAAACAATGAAACAACTACCRTTTTCAACAAGCAATAAAATAATTTGATGGAATCACAGAATCAAAAAATATTCAGGCCAGAAGAGACCTCTTGTAATCTAGTCCAACATCCTGCTCAAAGCAGGACTAATTAGGTCAGGTTGTGCAGGGCTCTGTCCAGTCAAGGCTTGAATACTTCCAGGGATTGACACTCCACTCTTCTCTGGGCAACTTGCTCCAGGGTTTGACCATCTGCATGGTAAAAAAAAAAAATAAAAAAAATCCAATATCTAATCAGAATTTCCTATGCTCTAACTTGTGTCCTTTGCCTCTCACCCTATCACTGGGCACTTCCAAGAGGTGTCTGGCCCCATGTTCTCTGTATCCTCTGATCAGGTAGCTGCAGACAGAAGTAAGGTCTACCTCAGCCTTCTTTTCTCCAGGCCAAATCAACCCAGGTCTCTCAGCTTCCCCTTGTCTGTCATGTGCACCAGCCCCATGGCAATCGTGGTGTCCTGTGCTGGACTAACTCCAGGATGTCCTCTTCTAATGGGGAGCCCAAACCACAACACTGCAGTCGTGGTCTCACCAGTGCTGAAGAGAGGACAAAGATCACCTCCTTAGATCTGCTGGCTACAGTCTTGTTTGTACAGTCCACAAGGAAATTGGCTTTTGCTGCAAGGATGCACTGCTGATTCATGGTCTGTTTAGTGTCCACCAGCTTCTGCAAAGCTGCTTTCCAGTCGGTCGATCCCCAGCATGTACTAGTACATGGGTTTATTCCTCCTGAGGTGCAGATTTTTGCATTTGCTTTTATTGAACTTCCTGAGGTTTCTGTTAGCCCATTTCTTCCATCTGTCCAGGTCCCTCTCAATAACAGCACTGCCCTCTAATAGGTAAGTGCTCTTCCCACTCTTTGAGGTTGTCTGCAAATTTGCTGAGAGCACACTCTGTCCCACCATCCAGGTTGTTAATAAAGACATTAAGATGTATTGGTTCCAGTACTGATTACTGAAGGACCCCACTAGCTACTGTCCAGCAACTGGACTTTCCACCAGTAGTCACAGGTCTTTGAATCCAGCATTCCAGCCAACTTTCCACACACCTTACTGTCCACATATCCACCCCATATCCCAAAAGTTCAGTGCTAAGGAAACTGTGACGGACTGTGTCAAAGACCTTCCTAATGTCAAGGTATGCAGCATCCACAGCAATAATCACTTTGTCACAGAAAGCAGTTATGTTGACCAGGTATGAGTTACCCTTGGTAAATGCATGCTAGCTGCTTCCAGTTACCTTATTGTCTTTCATGTGTTTAGAAATAGCTTCTGATAGGATGTGCTCAATAACATTCCCAGGGATGGAGGCGAGACCTTTACCTGGATCCTCCTTCTAGAAGATGGATGTGATGTTTGCCTTTTTCCAGTCATCAGAAAACCTCCCCAATTTCCATTAACTTTTGAATATGATAAAGGTTGGCCACTCAGCAACATCAGCCAGCTCATCTGGTACTCTTGGATACATCCCATTTAGTCATATAGGCTTGTCTATGTCTAACTGGTTAATATTTAAAAACTAGAAATGAGAACTGTATGTTGGAACCATCTCTGGAGATATCTGAAGGCTAAGAGAACTTAAATATAAATGTAAACCTTTGTTTTAAATTTAAGCAGAGCAGATTTTGCTTATCAACTACAAAGTTGTTCTAAACATTATTTTGTTTGATTGGCCTATAGCTGATCTATTCTTCCCACAGACATCTTTGAGTCCTCCCAAGTAGAAAGGGAGGTCCTATCTAAATGGGAATTTTCTACCTGTTGAAATCTTGAGGATGACAGAAAATATATTTTTCAGTTAAGCTTTAAACCTTTCCCAAGCTTTTAAACAGCTCTAGCTTCCATACCATATCATGCTACTATTCCATTCTTTCTTCTATCATATTTTTTCTTATGACATTTCCAAGTATATCAACTGCCCAGCACACTTCTCAGGCTTTGCAGTGTATTGGCTTGATAAAGCTCTGTTTTTAAATCTTTTTCTTTTACATGTCTTTTGGTCATTYGTATAAATTTCCACATGCGTTCACTAGGACTTAGGTTAATCAAACATATTTTCTGAACTTTGATGTGTAGGCCAAAGATTTAGCGATCTCTACAATAAAATCCTATTTGAAGCAATAACAGGATGTATTGGAATAATGTTTATACTGCATCAACAGACATCTAAAACGAGATGTCTTTTTAGCTCATGTCATTGTTATCAAAAACATTCCAAGCAAGTTACTTTATTCTATTATTCCAGTTTTGTGACCAAATTTTGTTTATTCAGTCAGGGGAAACTAAAACTGTTTGTAATGCTAATTTATTTTGCACAAGCCACTTAAAGTGGCGTAATCATTGGAAAGTAAAGAGCTATTAGACTGCATGCAATGAAAGGAAGGGTAAAGCATATTCTGCCCTGTAATCAGCTGTTGGTAAAGGATATAAATTTTGGCTTTGAGTTATTAAATAAAAGTTTGGAATGAAGTGTAAAGGAAGAGAAAAAAATCAATTTATTTAGGGTTGATTGCATTGTTTGTTTTCTACGAGACCATAGCTGTGAATCATTACCTAGGTTCCAGCTGACAGAAAAACAAAGGATTAGCAGTACGTAGACACATGTATACATTTAACCCATAACATTTAATGTGATTAAACTCCCATATCTTTTTTCTGTAGCCCAGTAAATATGATTTCTGCCCTTAGCAGGGGGATGCCCTGCTGTGCGCTGACCCGGCAGCGCAGGGGCTCAGCCTCACCATGGCCTGAGCTGGGTGTTGCTGGTTTAACCCCTGCGCCGGGGCCAGTGACTGCTGCCTCCCTGCTCCAGCTTCAGCTCTGGGGGTGGCCCCTCTGGGGAGGGGATGACACACCCCCATGCACCCCCCAGTCACGGCCTGACAAACCATAACCCTTTGTGTGTGTAGGGCTGGAGGGGCTGCAGCTGGCAGCCCAGAAGGATGCAGGCTGGATGGGAAAATTTATAAAAATAAACCCAAGCATAGCCAAAGCCAGAGGGGAAGGTTCCCCCCACCATCATGCCCCTCCCAGTGAAGAGGTCAGGATGCTGGCAGCTCCATGTGTCACCCCCACCTCTCTGTCTGAGGTCTGACACTGTCAACCTTAGATCCACAGGGAAGCGGGAAGGGTGAGCGTAACATTGGAGTAAAGGGGCATCTCCTAGTTAATTGTAGTAGTAATTGTACTACAAAATCTCATAGTATTGCTGTGACTGGACTACTAATAACGCTTGTATTTTCATTGAGTTAAGATTTTAATCAGGCTAATAATAAATTATTTGTTCCACATGTATACACTGTGCTCAATTATTGCCTATTACAAGGTTTGGAGCGTAACACGTCATACCTAGTCACACAGAAGAAGGAAGCGTTTTTAAGCAGTATCATTTGCAGTTGTATTTCACAAATTTCATCATCCCATGAGCAATCTTCAAATCCCTATTTCACAACTCATTCTCTGTTCTTTTTAATAATAAGGGGGACAGGTCTGGCTTCAGAATAGAGGTAAGATGCTGAGTTCGTTTTATATGAATGTCTACATGAATACATCCTGAGCTGATTCTGGTTTTTCTTCACTGGTACATTAAGTGAAATAAAGGCAAATTCTTAGGTTTGGTCAGACCATGTCTCTTTTTCCCTATTTTTGGCCTGTTTACATTAAGATTTGAGAAATAGTTTACTGAAATAGTTAAAAGTGAGTTTAAAGAATCTCAATAACTCCAGATTGTTTCCTATTTCTCTTACAAGTAGTTTTTTGCCCTTCTTTTCGGAGATTGTATTTAGAGTCATTTGGGAATATTTAGCTATAAGACAAATGTTACACAGCTCACCCTAAGCACTGAGATGAGGGTTTTATTAGGTTTCTGTGGCTTCTTTCTGTATTCACATACAGATTTTGTTCCAAAGAAAACCAGGACTCATCAGAAAAGAAAGAATGTGTCTACATTTCTTATTTTGACTTCACAGAATCATTTAGGTTGGCAAAGACCTCTTGAGGTCGTTTAGTACAACCCCCTGCTCAAGCAGGATCAGCTGCAACAGAATGCCCAGGACCATGTCCAGTTGGATTTTTAATATCTCCACAGACAGACCCCTCCACAACCTGTCTGGACACCCTGTTCCAGTGTTTAACCACTCTCACAGCATAATTAAAAAAAAAAAAAAAAAAAGGTGTTTTCCTATGTTCAGATGGAGTTTGTGTTTTAATTTGTGCCTGCTGCCTCTTGTTCTGTCAGCGGTTATAAATGAGAAGAATCTGGTTCCCTCATCTTCATTCCCTCCCAAGCGGGTGTTCATAAACATTCATGAGATCTCACCTGAGCCTTCTCTTTTCCAGGCTGAGAAATCCCAGCTTTCTCAGCTTCTCCTCATGTGAGAGATGCACAAGTACCTTCATGATCTCTGCTCCAGTAAATCCATATCTTTCTTGGACTGGGGAGCCCAGAATTGGACACAGCACTTGAGATGCTGCCTCACTGGTTCTGAGTAGAGAGGAAGGATCACCTCCCTCAACATGCTGGCAGGTCCAGGATACTGCTGGCCTTTTTTGATGTGAGGGTGCATTGATTGCTTTTGGTTAGTTTGTTGTCCACCAGGACCCCAAGGTCTTTCTCTGCAGATCTGCTTTCCAGCTGTTCAGCACCCAGCATGTACTGGTACTTACTCTTCCCCAGATGCAGGACTTGGCACTTCCTCTTGTTGATCTTCATGAGATTCCCCATGGCTCAGTTCTCCACTCTGACAAAGTCCCTCTGAATGGCAGCACACTCATCTGGTGCATCAGCCACTTTTCACAGTTTTATACCACCTGGGAAGTTGCTGAGGGTGCACTCTGTACCAAGATCTAAGTCATTTATGAAGATGTTAAACAGTACTGGCCCTAGTGTTGACCCTTGGGGTGCACCACTAGTGAGTTGCCTCCCGATGAACTTTGTGTCACTGATCACAACCCTCTGGGCCCAGCTGTTCAGCAGGTTTTCGATATCCTTCACTGTCCACTTATCTAACCTGTACGTTGTCAGCTTGTCTATGATGTCATGGAAGATAGTGTCAAAGGCTTTACTAAAATCAATATAAACAACATCAGCTTCTCTCCCCTCATCTACCAAGGTAGTAACCTCATTATAGACATTTATCAGACTCTTCAAGCATTATTTCCCCTTGGTAAATCCAAGCCAACTACTCCTAATCACCTCTTTGTACTTCATGTGTTTGGAAATGCTTTCCAGGAGGAAAGGGCAGACCATGCTGGACAGAGAGGAAGAGTGAACAAAAAGTGAGAAACGGAGGGAATACCAATGTCAGAAGAAGGAGGAACTCCACAGCAGAACAGATATTCTCTGCAGCCCATGGAGGAGTCCATGATGGAACATATGACTGTTACTCAAGGAACTGCCACCCACAGAGAAACCATGCTGGAGAAGGTTTTCCTGACAGGACTGCAGCTCATGGAAGAACCCACAGTGGAACAGATTCCTGAAGGCCTGCAGCCTCTGGAGGAACCGTACCAGAGCATGGGAAAAGTGTGAGAAATAAGGAAAGGCAGAGATAAACTGCTGTGTACTGACTGTAACACCACCACCATCAACCTGTTCCCCCTGTGCTGCACAGGGACGGGAAGAGGAGTGAAAAGGAAATTCTAACTGTAACTGCTCAGAAGTGGTAATTTGTGACCAAGGAATTGTCTGGCGTGGTGGGCAAGGAGGCCCAACTGCAAGAAGGGGTTAAACTGGCTGGAAGCAGGAATGCCAGAGACAGAACAGACTCCTTGCAAGGGAGTGAAGTTTCTCTTGGTGATGAGATAAGAAATGGCCACATCATTGGCTTGTAGCCATTCTAGAATGGGTGTGCTCAGGGGCCACCTTTAGGCAGCAGAGGGAAGAGGAGTCAGAAAGGAATGACCTAAGTGGAGTCTGGGAAAGGAGGGAGGTTGCTTTAATGTTTGTCTTTGTTTCCTACTACCCAAATCAGCAGTTAAAAATATTTAATCAGTAATAAATTAAGTTAATTTTCTCCAAGTCCAGTCAGTTTTGTCCATAACAGTAACTGGTAATCAATCTCCCTGTCTTTATCTCAAGCCATGAGTTTTCCTGTACCTGTTCTTCCTATTTTTTTCCCCCATCCCACTGGGGGGATGGTGGGATTGAGCAAGAAGTTGGATGGGCTAGCCAAGGCTAACTCACCACAAGATATACAGCAGATATCCACTAACAGTGGCACCCATGTTGGTCTACCCACTAATCTTGACCCACAATCTCTTGACTGATTCCTAACCTAACCCCAGGCAGAGCTCCATGCATTTCAACTGCTCTCACATAAAGGACAACGCCGCCTCCTCATCTTCGCAGCCTTTCCTTCCTAAAAAGTCTGTACCCCTCTATCCTAGCACTCCAGTCATGTGAGCTATCCCACTATGACTCCATGATCAAAATGAGGTCATAGCCCTGTAACTACAAATTGTAAATCCTCCTGTTTTTCCCCCCATGCAGTGTGTGTTAGTGTAGAAGCATTTCAGAGAAGCATTCAAGTGTGCCAATTACCCAGTACAGGCTTGAGAGCTTTCCTGATAATGCCATTCTGCAGGCACTTCCTTCTTTACATGCCTACACTAAAAAGATTCCACTTCAGCTCTGTTTCATTGATTGCTATGCCCCTTCTGTTTCCACCACCTTTGCCCACCCTATCCCTAGCTTCCTTACTTGTTTGTTGAGTCACTGCCTCTGCCATCATTTCTAGTTCAGATGTCTCCCTACCCGGATGATCAGCCTGTTGGTAAAGATACTTTTCCCCTATGCAGTCAAATGGATCCCATCTCTTCCAAGAAGCTATGGATGCTCAGAGACATTCCCATGGTTGTAGAAGCTAAAACACTGTTGCAGACATCAGCTATGGAAGCAGTTGTTAACTTGCAGGATCCATTAAATCCTCCTCAGACCCTTCTACCTCACCAGCAGGAAGAAGGAGAACATCTGAGCCCCCCATATCCTTGACCGCTGCCCCAGAGCCCTGTATTCACACTTGATACTTCCCAGGTTACCCTTGACAGTGTCGTGGGTGCCTGGAGGAGCAGCAATTCATAATTGTCAGAAGGTTCAGTGAGCCTTGGTAGCCTCTCCACAAGCTCCTGAATGTGAGCCCCTGACAAGCAGCAGGCCTCCCTAGATGAGGAATCAGGTCAGCAGATGGGAGTCTCTTATCACAGTCACTCACTGCTTCCTTCTGATGGTTCTGAGTGGCTCACACTCAGCCACCAGAGATGCTCCATTTGACAAAGCTCCCAGCTCCTCATCAGCTATGGGGACAGTGAACCTCTTCTGCAACTGGAAGTCACAAAGTGTGGCGGGAGGTGACTTCCTCTGAGTTTCCAGCCTTCCTCCAGTTTCCAGCCTTCATCATGATGGGAAGTTCCATTTTCTGACTTCATAGGCACAGGCTCTTTCCACTCCTCTGCAGCTGAAGGTTCAGGTCCTTGAAGAGAGAGATCTTCTCAGAGAAGACCCTATCAACCTCTTTCTCATCCCCTCTGATGCTGTACAGTCTCCTGAACTCTTCCTGCAGATATTTCACTTAGCAGTGCAGCTCCATACATCCTGCATGCTAGACCACATGCCCTAAGCAAGAGGCCCCAGGCACTCCCTGCAGCTTGAGACTTGCAGAGCTGCATCCTCCTTCTAAAGCTCCACCTGGGTGCATGAGTTGAACAGTAAAGGAACAGTGTCTCCAGCAGCACCTGGAGACTATGCCCTGTGACCACCATCTCTAAGAACATGTATGCTGGAAAGAGCAAGCTTGCTGGCCTCTTCTTCATGCTCTGATGCACAAACTGCTATATCCATTGACTACCTCTGAGAGCTGTGCTCTGGACCTGGCTGTTATATAGGCATCTCCCTAGAGTGGGCTAAAAAGGTGCTTGACCCTCCCTAATCAGGGGTCAGCTAGAACAAAGGCTCTAGGCATCCTTTGATCAAGGACAGCTGTCGGAGTTTGTTAGAAGCTGTGAGAGCTACCCTTACCTTAGCATTACTACATGGAAAACAGCAGAAATATGTTAAACTGTTAAGTAGACCAAAAGCATCCTGGGTTTTACTAACAGAGCATGGCCTGTAGATTAAGAGAAGGGATTATCCTCTTCTACTCAGCACTCAATAGACCGCATCTAGAGTACTGTTTCCAATACAATTGGAAGTGTTTTATCTTCCCCAATACAAGGAAAACATTGATACACTGGAGTGAGTTTAGCAGAGGCCACCAGGTTGCTTGTAGATTGGAGCACTTGCCCTGTGAGGAGATACTGAGGGAGTTGAGCTTGATCAGCCTGGAGAAAAAATGGCTTCGGGGGGATGTTAGAACAACACCCAATGTATATGGGGAGAGGGAGATGGGCTCTTCACAGCAGTACATGGCAGGAGTACAAGAGAATGAGCTTAAAATGAAACAGGAGCTGTTCAGACTGGATATGAAGAAAACATTTTTTCCCATGAGTATGGTCCAACAGTGGAGGATGTTGCCCAGAGATATTGTGCAGTATCCATCCCTGGAGGTTTTCTAGATCCAGTTGGATAAAGCCCTGAGCAACGTGGTCTGACCCCATAGCTGACCCCATTTGGAGCAGGAGGTTGGACTAGAGACCTCCTGAGGTCCCTTCCCACTTGAATTATTCTGTGGTCCTATGGTCAAGTGTCATCAGTGGTCACCTGGAAAGTGCTCCCAGTTCTGTAAGTGTGGACATAGTCTGGGTTCATAGGTATATGTCATAGCAGACTTATAACATGTCATAGCTATAATATTCCTTTATTGACTCTGGGAAATTAAATAACATTAGTTGAATATAAAGAAAAGTGACACAAAAACCATTTCAATGGTGACTAAACATAGTAAAAAGTGTATTTGAAATGGAAGGAATACTGAATACTAAATAAATTTTTTCTCAGTATTAGCAAGAGCATTTGTACAATGATTAATATAAGACTTTCTTTTAGATTGAGAGACAACAAACCACTAGTTGATAGATAGGCAGTTGAAAATGAATCATTGGAATCATGGATTGATCAGGAAAAAGTGTTACAGCTAGATCCCCAAACTGTCATTAACGAGCAGTATGTTATAGTTGAAGAATGAAGAGTACATTATTATTGACAACTGTAATATCTTTACACTTGCTTTTTATACAGCTAGTGTGATATTGAATTATTTCATGTCTTTTAAAATCTTATATGATGATTGCTGTATAGACACACACAAAACAACTCCCCATTTCTTCATTGTCACCAGAATCTCTGTCATTGTAAAGATTTATGATAGTTTGGAAATCCTGGCTTGTCCTGGTTCCGGCTGGGACAGAGTTAACTTTCTTCCCAGTAGCTGGGGGCGGGTGCTGTGTTTTGCGTTTGGTATAATAGGAGCGTTGATGGCCCATTGATGTTTTGGTTGTTGCTGGGTGGTGCTTGCACCGGGCACTTTTCAGCCTCCCATGCCCTGCCAGGTGCAGGGGAAGCTGGCGGGGAGGGGGAGCATAGCCGAGGCGGCTGACCCAGCTGGCCAATGGGGTATTCCATACCATGTGACGTCATGCTCAGTATAAAAACTAAGTGTGGGGGGGCTTGGGCATCCCGGGACAGGCTCTCATGTATTGGGCTACGTGTCAGTTCGGTGGGTGGTGAGCAGTTGCATTGTGCATTGCCTGCTTTTTATATTCTATTGTTGTTGTTGTTATCACTGTTATTATTACTGTTTTACTTTGTTTTATTTCAATTATTAAACGGTTCTTATCTCAACCCGCGAGTTTTCCTACTCGTGCCCTCCCGATTCTCTCCCTCATCCTACCGGAGGTGGGGGGTGAGCGAGCGGCTGCGTGGCATTTAGGTGCTGGCCAGGGTTAAACCACAACAGTCCTTTTTAGCGCCCAACGTGGGGCACGAAGGGTTTGAGATAACAACAGATTAACTAAAGCGTATGAAGGAATTTATATCTGTTAACAGTTGTTGGTCACCATATTAGTTTATCTGACCTGCATCATGCTCTTGTTTTTGCTGTACATGTTAAAGATTGGTGTTGGTTTCTGCAGTCTGCTGTGCTCTGCAGTGATTAGTGATGTTTTGCCTGGGAGATTTGTTATTAAAACACTGGCATTGGGCATTATTTGGTATCTGGGTGTTGTACTGAAGCCGTTACGGTACTTTGGGTACCACCTCTTGGAGACAGCAATTATAACTTTTCCTCTGAGGAGCTTTTTAAGGAGGAAATACAGAATGGCACCTTCCTCTATGATGTTTTCTCCTTTGTTACAACAACTTGTCAGTACCTTGAACATCCCTGGGTAGTTAAGATATATCTTAACTTGGTATTTCTTGGGAATATTGTTTTGGTTTTGTCTAAGGTTAATAAGCAATTTAAGAATATCATCCAGAGATCTGCCCCAAGGCTGGATAGTTATGAGTGGCAGGGTGTGTGGGATAGCATGKGCAAATGCCTAGGACGGTGGGCACCCCCAGTGTTTTGGAACTTCACCCCTGAACAAGTGCAAAATCCTGAGAAGTTAGTAGAATATTTGGAAAAAGTATGCTGCCACCCTGGTAATTCTAGGGAGACACAGATCACTGCAATGTGCTGGGGCCTGGCCCATGCCTAACCAGCCCTGTTCAACACTATTCAGAACCCTCAAGGGGAACAAAAGGTCTCTGACAAAATAACGGGCCCTGCAGCTACCCCACCCCCCACGGCAGGCACGGCGGCTACTCCACCCCCTGCAACAGAGAACCAACCTGTGCTGGTATAAGTTGTCCCTATACAAAAAAGAAAATACACAAGAAAATCAGCTCGTTTAGTAAGGGGTGAAGATGAACCAGGGCCATCACGAGAACAGGAGGAGGAAGAGGCAAAACCCGTAAATGAGTTGGTAACCACCCGATCCCTATCCCTGAATGAGCTGCGAGATATGCGAAAAGATTTCAGTCSTTGTCCAGGCGAGCACATTATCACCTGGCTGCTCTGATGCTGGGATAATGGGGCCAGTGGCCTGGAACTAGAGGGTAGGGAAGCCAAGCAGCTGGGATTCCTTTCTAGGGAAGGGGGCATTGACAAAACAATTGGGCAAAGGGCACAAGTCCTCAGCCTCTGGAGGCGACTCCTGTCAGGCGTGAAGGAAAGGTATCCCTTCAAGGAAGCTGTTCTATGTCACCCAGGCAAGTGGACCACCATGGAGAGAGGTATCYAGTACCTGAGGGAATTAGCCGTGCTGGAGGTGATTTATGATGACCTGAACAACGAGCAGTTACCCAAAGATCCAGACGAAGTCAACTGCACCCGACCCATGTGGTGGAAGTTTCTACAGAGCGCACCAGCATCGCATGCCAACTCATTGGCAGTAATGGCCTGGAAAGATGGAGAGGAACAAACGTGGATGAATTGGCTGGCCAACTCCAGCGATATGAAGAAAGTCTCTCCTCCTCCCTACGGGCCTGCGTCTC
>JAYKAV010000367.1:2003028-2019666 GCA_035582835.1 Phoebastria nigripes | reverse complement strand
GTTTCATTCGCCTCTTCATCCTGGTTGGGTGGCCTATAACAGACTCCCAGCAGGATGTCTGCCTTGTTGGCCTTCCCCCTCATCCTTACCCATAAGCACTCGACCTTATCATCATCATAATTGTTGAGCTCTAGACAATGGAAACACTCCCTAACATACAGAGCCACCCCACCGCCTCTCCTTCCTCGCCTGTCCCTTCTGAAGAGCTTATAGACATCTATTGCAGCACTCCAATCGTGCGAGTCATCCCACCATGTTTCTGTGATGGCGACCAAGTCGTAGCTATCCCGCTGCACAATGGCTTCCAGCTCCTCCTGTTTGCYGCCCATGCTGCGTGCATTGGTGTAGATGCACTTGAGCTGGGCTATCGATTTCACCCCCAGCACTGGCATGCCAGCCTTACGCTTGTCTCTAGTGAGCCTGGTTTTATCCCCTTCCACCTGCGAACCTAGTTTAAAGCCCTCTCAATGAGTCCCGCCAACTCATGAGCGAGAATCCTTTTCCCCCTGTGAGACAGCGCTGACTTTGATGCCTGGCTGGTCATGTGGTAAGCCAGTTCAACTTGCCGAAACAAGGGAGAACTGACCCAGCCAAAGAAAGCTAATAATGCTGTGTGCAGTGGTTTTGTTTGTTTTTACACAGAGGATTGGGTTAAGTCAGCTTACTGTGTGATCAGGTGAACACCCCTGCCAGTGCAAGGAAAATATTTGGRGTTTGAGAGTGGGGAAGGAAGTAGGGATGCTGGAGCATAGTTTTTCCCTTTTAAACAGTGGTAAGAGGTTATGTCAAGTTGATTGATCTCATTAAATTATAGCCTTGCACCGTGTTACGTAGTGGTGCCCAAGTCCCAACTGCAGCAAAAAGTGGCATTTTGGCAAGTGAAGCAGCCGGAAATTTTTCCATGTTTCACTTTGAGAGGGCTTAAGTGTGAGGTTAGTGACTTAGGAACCATTTTACTCAAAGACCATTTTTAGTCCACCCTCAAGCAGAAGAGCAAGGTCGGCTTTCTTTAGAACAAAATGTTAAGTGGAATATATCATGTGAGAGAGAGAATCCCATAAAAGCATCACCACAGATTTCTCCACTGCATGCTGCCCACTTTGGGCATGGATTAATGAGCCTTCACACTGACAGAGGGAGAAGGCAATCTCTTACTGAGGACTCAATCCCAGCACTGCACGATAGGTGGCTTTGAGAGAAAAAGTAATGTAGACCAGAGAGGTGGTGTAAACCAAATGGTACATGTTGCAAAGTAGATTTAATTAGTATCACAGCAAGCTTGTACTACCCTAATGTTTTYTATAGCGTATACAAAGAAACTAACTTTGATGCTGTTTTAATGCACTGAAAGTTGACATGGCAATAGCTTTCGCAGTACTTTCTCTCATCAGTATATGCAGGCAACATTATCTGTCATGAACATTAGAGTCATGATACTTTTTCTCAAGCATGAAAAATGTAAAAACTACATTTTGGACAGTGTTGTCAGACTTGGTTATGCCTGAGCAGGCAGGGATACACACATGCAGATATATATGTGCATTTATTTTTAAAAGACTTGGTGGTTCACTCAAGTTTTAGGAGTCTATAATAAATTACACTTCTAATCTAGCTGATGAATGGCTCTGCATCTAAAATACAAAAAGTGGTGTATGGAAATACAGCTGCCCTAACTCTTGTTTTCTGACTCCAGGAAGCCTTGGAATCATGCCAGACCCGGGTTTCAAAGCTGGAGCTCCATCAGCAAGAACAGCAAGCACAGCAGTCTGAAACGGTTAATGCCAAAGTGCTCCTGGGGAAATGTATAAATGTTATCCTGGCCTTCATGACTGTCATCTTAGTGTGCGTTTCTACTATTGCAAAGTTCATTGCTCCTATGATGAAGAGCCGTTTTCATATCATTTGCACTTTTTTCGCAGTGACACTGCTGGCAATATTTTGTAAAAACTGGGATCATATAATTTGTGCCATAGAAAGGATGATTATACCAAGATGAAGCTGCTGGTCTGGCTGCTTTCTTTTTCTTTTTCTTTTTTTTTTTTTTTTTCTTCTTTTTTCCTTACCTTCCCTGTTTTTTAAGTGCTGTATGTATACAAATTATTTTTTGTCAGTTTAAATGTGCAGACTGGATGGAGAAGGCTACAAAGACTCTTGGACTTTAAGGTGTAAATACATAAATGCATACTTGTTGGCAGTCAGTTCCCTGTTCAATCCGATTGTGTCTAATTGGCTATGTCTGTGATGAACTGCTTGCTTATGTCAGTCTTCTGCCTTAATTCAATGGGTTTTCCACTTTACAAACCCACACCCACAAAAGGTGGTATGATGCTCTGGGAGGGATCCAAGCAACTGCAAGTGTCAGGTGTGCTTTTTACTAGACTGGAGTGCAAAGAGTGTGATCAGGAGAGAGTGCACCATAATGTATATCAGCCCTGTTAGACTAGTAAGTTAATTTTCTCTCTGAATCCAACTAGAATGATAAGCCAAATTATACAGTTATATGTATTAATAGTTCTTGAATCTAAATTAATGGGTATTTGTATACGGGGTTTCTAGTTTTCAGGACCAGCAAAACTTGATGCTTCTGCTAGTAACCCTTTGTTTGTAAATTAGACCAGTGATGACTGTTGACCACAGTTAGCAGTTGTTCTATCCTGGCACGGTTCCTCGTCGCACTCAGGAAACACATAAATGTGCCATAAGGCTTCCAAAGATGAACTGAACTAAATGACACGATCTCCAGGCCACTTCGTAAAGGAGTAAAGAAGCAAGTAACTGGTGGATACGTTGTCCTGCAGACCAGACCAGAGCACTCACTTGCTTCAAGCCCTGCAATGGGAAAGGAGTACACAGAAAGGCAACATTTAGGTTAGTCTTTGTTAGCACTGAATTGTTGGGGTGCTCTAACTGAATGCAAAGCAGATAGGTGGTGGGACTCTGGGTACAGTGGATTTCTCTTTCTTGTGTCAGATTAAGGAATGTGGAAGAAGCATGAGGGAACAGGTCCTTAGGGGAGCAGGGAGTTAAACTTCTGTAAATATACAAACACTGTGCAGACTCTCTTGACAAACGTTCCTGAAAATAATGTATTAGCATACAGTACCGCTACTAGGAGACAGGGTTGGTTTTGTTTTCTTACTGGAATTTATTTTGCTTGATTTAAGAACTGCAAAAAAAAATTTCCCTGAAATCTGCTTGGCTTTCAGCCATGATGTAAACCAAGATCTTTGATTTAAAAAAGGAAAAAAAAAAAAAAAAAAAAAAAAAAARARARAAAAAAAAAACACCAAACCCACCAACAAACCAAACCACCACAACCAGAATTCTTCTCCACTCTCCATTAAATGAAAAAAAAGACCGTGTCTCCAGTTATTTGATGTTCAGTGTTGCTTACTTTGAAAGTAATTGTCATGACAGATTTTCTTTTCAGTTGCAGTATTTGTTGTGCTGGTTTTACAGGGGGGGGAAGGGGATTACTCGATGTGTGTATTTGTTTTTAATCAAGTGCAATAGTTGGTGTAGAAAATCAGAAAACCTTATTCTGAGGAAAGGGAGTGGGGGAGGGGAGGTAGGGGAAGAACTTTGACATTTTACCACGATTGGATTAACAGTGAATACAGTTACTTTTTGTGGCTTCAGGGACTGAGGGAAGGATAAAATTAACTGTATAAATAATGATATGATTCAGCATTTAGAAAATTCAATTAAAACACTTTAAAAATCATTAAAGAATTCTTTATATGTGCTACGTCTTTGAACAGAAAAGTCAGGAAGGATTGTGCTGGCTCGCGGGCACCGGAAATGGGTCAGATCAGGCACACCCACGTTATCCTAACCCAGCCCTGCCTCATCTTCAGAGGAAGGTGGATTGGAAAGCAAAAGTCCTGCTGAGAGGGATATGCCTTTATAAAGCTCAAACTTAGCAATTGGTTTATCCCTGGCTGTGTCAGGACAAATTATTGTATAGATACATTTTTCTTTTCCTTAATGTTTTTTTTTTTTTTCTCTCTTTGCCTTTACCCCTGTATTCCTGGTATCCCCTGAAGTAGGAAAGAGGTATTGTGTTATGTATAAAACTTCTCTGTCTTAATTGTTGCATGTGCTCCTGCTGCTGTTTGGTTCAGGGAGACCTTTCTTCTCATGTCTCTTAACCCATTTCGGCACTGTATGCGTGCATTGCAACAGGCCTTCACCCCCACCTTCCAAGTACCTGCACTTAGCCTCCTTTTACAGCCAGCTCATAAACCGAGGAGATTGCTTCCACCAATGCAGCTCATAAACTTATCTTCACAGGGAAGTCTCTTCCACAATGTTAAAAAGATTAAAAGGAAAAAAGAAGTAGCTCTTTCCTGGCCTTTACATCACAAGAAGGGGTTTCCCTTAGTTTATTTTTATGCCCTTTTGATGTGTCCTGACATCCTCTTGGTCTTTTCCACTGTTTTAATATGATTTGTTCCTATCTTCATTTTTGAAAAAGCATATAATGTCTTTTTATAGTCTGTACTTTCCATTTCTTTAGCCAATGAGTGTGCTTCTATTGAGTCCCTTCCTGTCTGAAATCTTTTCCTAAATTCCACCACCCATTTTACTAATCAGCCCTATGACTTTTTTATTCCCCTCTTTTCTGTAGGCCACAAGATTATACATCCATTGCAAAAAACCAAGAGTCCTGGTACTGATCCTCAGAAAGCTGTGACTCTTCGTGGTGTTTTCTTGCCGTCTTTATTATAATCTCCATTCTTCTATTCAGTTTGCACAGCCACCTTCTGGTTTGGCCACTTGAGAAAACACTGTTTGTCTACCATTTTGTTAAATGGACCCGGAAGGGTATATGTGCAAGAAAGAAATACCACGTGTTAATTTGTACATAAGAAAAACTCCTTTGCCTGTTGCATGGTTATATGTTTAAAGAGATAATCCTCCCAGGTCTAGTGTATATAGTTAAAAATGTAATGTTAGGTAGTCTCAAGGTCAGGCAGGAAAAAGGTTAGTCATTTTTCTTGTAACAAAGTTGGTATGGTACAACCTGGGGACGTGAAGGCTTCTGCTCCAAGGGCATCCTATTACAATCCTGGAAGATGACCTCAGTGCAAAAGGAGGGTCGAACATAAAATCAATGGGCCTACGAAAGATTGCTCACTGTCTTGATAAAATCTGACGGAGTCCAAATTGGAAACAGAAGGGTCTTGCATTTCCATATTGGCTTTATATCTGATAGAGGACACAGAAAAAGCTGTAAAGGCTGCATAATGTTACTCATGCAAATTAAAACAACCCTAATTGGTAAATGGGCACAGCACTTCTCTAGGTTATTTTCCCTGCTGGATTTAAATCACTGGATGATGTGACATGCATCAAGAAATTAAAAAAAAGATGTGAAGGGCAAAAGCCTGCTTTGGGGTGAAACTGCTACAGTTTTGCATGGAGTAAGGCTGCAGTGCCAGGAGCTCTGCCAAGTGGAAGGCCGCCCAAAGGGGAGGGAGGTCTCCCCTCCTGCCTTCACCCTCCCATTTCTTACCTTGTGCCAACACTGGTGTGTGTTGCAGTCTTCCGTGTGCTGTGTTAGCTCACTAGGCTGGAAGAAAAACCTAGCAAAAGAGGTGGATAGTTCTCCACGTCTAGAGACTTAAAGGGCTGATGGAAAGGTCTCACGAGTGTGAAGCAGGAACAAAAAGGGAGACGAGCCTTTTTCTTTCTTGCTGCAGTGAATCGTTAGCTGCCCCTGAAACGGCACTCTAGGCAGCCTCCCTGCAGAATGATGGGGCAGCTTCAGCGTATGAAATGTTCTTCGTAGCTTTTGCCTACGGTGAACAGATACAAACAGCACCAGGATGTGGTAGTACAGGCTAGCCAGTTGTGTCTGTACCCAGGATCAAGAGGAGGCTGGTGGCTGGGCTGGGCAGGGCTGATGCCTGTGCCACCAACTTCGGTATCAGCRTCACTTCCACCGCTTAGGCTGGGATTATACAAGCGTACGTATCTGGCCTGCAGTCTGAGCTCTGCTGGCTCTGAAAGTATGCCTAGGCCATCCCAAACAGTTGCAAGACCTCTCTTAATGAGAACTTTTTTCAGCTTCTCAATCAATTAACCATGTTCTGTCAGGATACTGTTTGCTTTTATGTTCTCATACAACACATTAGACATTCTTAGTATACTACTTACACTTACTCATCATGAGCCACTAAAACACTCCCACTCAACAAAGAGTTGCCAGACAGTGTCTTTTCTGCTTGGTGCTGCCTGGTAGTCAATTAATTCACTGCACTTGACAGTAGTTCTCCAACTGGAAAGCCCTTCAGGTAGTTGTTAATACCTGTTCTGTAGGCTTTTGGCAGCTTTTTTGCTCAGAGGTTTCTGGAGATTTAGTTTCCCGTGAAGGTTAGCACAGTTTTCCTGATCTCTCCCATTTCAGGATTCGGGTCTAAATTAGGTTTCCTCTAAAACTTGTATAATGGATCCCTCCACTAGCTTCAACTATAACTCCCATTATTGTTGAACATCCAATTAGCCATTGACAGCACTGAATGAGACCCAGTTTAAATTCCTTCTCCTTTCTGCTTTACGTTGTACGCGTTCGTGCAACTTCTCACTTTACTGCGCTCCTGTGATGTCTACTTGTTCTGAATTCTTAGAGAAGCACTATCAAATCTGACTGCTTTTTAGTTTAATACCAAAATGCTGGTGTTGTGCAGTGCCTCTGCTGCAGGACCATCACATACAGATCTGATATCTGCACTACATGAAGGATATTTAAAAGCCAATGGTTTTCTTTGAACAAATCATGACTGCTTATCTGGGGAATAAAAATTCAATAGGTGAAGGCAATTTGCTGTAGGAAAGCTACATGAGCCACTGACTAGAAGTTGAAGCTAGACAAATCCAGTGTAAGCATAAGCTTCAGTTTTGTAATCATAAGGGTTACAAGCTAATTATTAGCTACTGAATAACATAAACAAGGACTGCAACATTTGAAGTTAAAGTTGAATGCTGCTGTTCAAAGAGGAATCAGTTCAGGCTTATGTTTGATACAAAGTCAATTGCATAATCACAGGTAGTGCTTTCTGGAGTTAAAATCAACGAACAAGAAATTATTTGGGGAAAAAAAAAAAACAAACCTAACCTACAGAAGCTTGTTGTTCATTTAGGTGGTATGGAAATCAATTTTGGAAACCAAGCCCCTTTCCACTGTGGTATAGATGTTTTACTTCTTGATTCAATGATACAACAGAAGGTAAACACAGATTAATGTAATTAAACACTTTTAATTTGGATAACAGAATTTAATCACTTCTTGAAAGTCCATCTAGGAATAGCAATCAGGCAAGTTTATTCTCTTTTTCGATCAAGCAAATATTTATCTGCTTTTTTCCTTTACCATCATGCCAGAACGTGGCCTTTAATTAATTATATTGCTCCCTTTTAAAATGCAAGAGATTATAAAAGGCTTGTTTTCAGATAAAGTTTGAATGGTGTCTCTGACGCTGAGTAGAATCCAGCAGAAAGAATCAGCCAATTTTACATTACAGCAGTGAAAGACTAAGAAAAGTTTAATTTTAGTTAATGGAATTGCTTATTTTCCCTGAAAAAGCAAACTGAGCAAAATGAGATGATGCTGTATATAAAGACTGCATGAGGACTAGTCAAACTATCTTGTACGGTTGATTTGCTGTATGTTTAGCGTATTAAGTTGTACTGTTTTTGGAAAATTTTGCACAAAGCCACCTTTCCTTTTTACCCAGGGAACCTGGGTATGGTAGTATTGAGGTGTACCAAAAATTGTCTGTTTGTACTGACTAAAGTTAATTGTCTCAGTGTGTGATCTACAATGTTTCTCATACCATTTTCATTTTGTGCAGCACTGTGGAAAGATGCAACTCCGAAAATGTAATTTTTGTATATTTTGTTGTGTAGTCATGACTGCCTCTAAGGTGCCATTAACATTTTTTTAAAATAAAAATATTTACATTTATTTGACATGAACATTGTTTCTTAAACTTACTCAAACCCCTATCAGTTTTTCTTTGTCAGTAACAAAGATATTCAGTTGACAGTGACAAAGTTATTCAACTGAGCATAAGCCCCAGCTTTAAAATACTGATGAAACTGAGCATTCTGCTCTGCAGCAGTTTTGACCAAAACTGGTAATTTGAATTTTATTTACAGCTATGACATGGCAAAACTGCAAACATCAAATGAGGTATCATCATTGCTCTTCTCCAGAGCTTGTGTGAACATGCTATGCAAACGTGATGCTAGCGTGCCAAGCAGTTGGACTCGCTTTGGATTATTTTTTTGGAAAACCGAATTAGAAACCTAAGCAGAATTTTTACATTATTGTCAGAAATCTTGGTCACGTGTGCCAAAAATCTAATACTGACATGCCTAATAGTTAACATAGCTGACATAAAGCAAAACATTTGCATTTATTTTTCACAAAACAGAGGTCTTGTCAGCTGGCACCGGCAGCCATTGGGAATGATACTWTTTTTATACCAAGAACAGAGTAGACACAGTGCGGTAACACCGTCTTGCTTTGCACTCCTGCCGTACTTCCTATTTCCTCCTGTTCGAGGAAATGGCATACTGCGGCTCCCATGTCACCTGCAGACTTTCCAAGGTCTTGTCATGCTGAGTTTCACGTGGGTGCCTGGAACTCAGTCTATATTAAGGCTAACTCCATTCACAAACAGCAGGTTCCCCCCCCCAACTGCTGATAACTTTCGCCTGCTGCTGGCATGGGCTGAAAAACCCCTGCTAACTTGCTGGCAAACCAGATGTAAAAAAGGCCTCTCCCTCATCATCAGTTCTCTCAGTTGTTCATAACTCTGGCTTTGAAGAGTGCATAACACAGCCTGGTAACTGTTTTAGCACCCAAAAATAGAAAGGCAGAGAGGAAAATACAATGCTGCTGTTTAACTTAGCACAGAAAGCGAAGTGTCACTCATAGCCATGCTCACTGTACAGTGTTAGCAATCACTGGATGAGACAAATAACCCTTTCCAGCAGTGTACGCTGAAAATACTTTGTGTTGGTGCCCTCAATACCTCCGAGAACCAAAGTTGTACGAATGTGCCAGAAACCATCTGAAGGCACCCAAGACTTCATCTGCTGCTACACTGCAACTCATTTTGCAACATCAAAAACTGCTTTGACCTAGCTAGTTCAGACACTGCTAGCAACGCAGTTTAAACTGAGTGATAAACGCTTCCGGAGTGCATGTGTGCCATTGCTCTACTCGTGCTACTGTGGAAGAGCACAGCAATCAAACGGCAGGTGCTGCCTCACATGGCAACTAGCACAGAGTTGATGTAATTGAAAGGGGAAATTTCCACGCTGTATCCTCCTCAGTTCATGTTGGGGCTGTGGACTTAGGTGACAACTCATTAGTTTTGTGAAGTTACCTAGTGGGTCAATGCTATGTTACCTTTTATGTGCAGCCTAGCAGATTCAGACAGGCCTACCAGAAGTAAGGCGGAGAGGCTGCACTCCCTTGCCTTAGGACAAGCACGAAGCTGGCCAGTGCTAAGCCACTGAAAGAAGCATCGATACTCATTTGACAGAAACTTTAGGAATTGAGCTTGCATTCGATGTAGTCGTGATCCCTTCAGCTGGTCAGTCTGCCATTCTACCCGTCTTTGTGTGTAAATTTGGAAAAACTCCTCTTTAGTTAGTGTGGCTAGAATGGAGTCAATCTAATGGAAATGAAAGCACAGTCAGGACTGAAGCCTGTAATATATCAGAACAATATACATAAATGTGAAATCTCCTTGTAGCCCAATAAATTCCCTCTGTATTTTTCTGTTGAATACCATTTTAATAAGTTGGTACTGGTCTGGGAAACATCCTTTTTCCCCATAGCCACAGACATATGGTTAAAGGGGAAGGACACAGAAGATCAGTGTTTATAAGATCATGTACATGCTGAACAGAAAAGTAGTGAACACAACGCCTGTGTGATCAGCAGTCCCATAAAACACATCTGCCTGAGTAATGGCTTCATAAACTGCCTCATGCTTTATATCTACTGATGTCCTATGTACTAAAAATTACATTCTGGCCCCACTGAGCTCAACAGTAAAAACCCCTCTGAGTTTAACTGGGAAAGACTCTGTATCACAGCACTGTGGCATTTAAAAGCACCTTCTGATTTTGCAATGCCAAAAATACTATTTTTCTCAAGCAATCTACACACAACAACGTACAGTTTTAACTCTCCACCACAAACTGCACACTACTCGGTCACAGATGCCTCTGCCACAATTGTATGAGACAATGATACTATTTGGACGCTTTCAGGCTCTGCTGACTGAAAGGCTGAATAGAGCTTGTACTCCCAACACTAATTCCCCACTTGGCCTCTATCCTGCTAGGTTGGATTCAGGTCAAGGTGACATAAACTAAGCATGGATTAAACTACAGGTATGACCAGCAGCATGTGTGCATAACAGCAAAACCCTTCTCTAAAGATACACCACTGGGCTACAGGAGCTTGAGGATTTATCTAATCTAACAACTATTTTCAGCTTGCTCAACTGAGGCAGCAAGGAAGTCTAAACGCGCTTTCAAACTCATCAAGACATTTTCTGACCATGCTTACACAGTATCTTCCTCCAAARAGTGTACCTGCAAAAGGGATTAAAATATTTTCCTGGGCTTCTCTACATATTTTACAGCTCTTTGTATGTTGCTTTCTTTGTGTGAGGATGAACCTTGCTGCTCTGTGAAATGCTGATCTACCCAGAACTAATATAAGATGACATTTAAAGACACATAAATAATCTCTAATACTGTCAACCAAAAACCCTGAGGTCTCTAAATGAAATCTCTTTACTTTTACTTGAGCCCCACAGTGAATTTAAATAGTGTAATTTAAAGAGACTTTACTTTTTTGTAAAATAAACTACTGAGATCTGTAGCTGCATAAATTTCTATTTCTACAAAAAACCTGTGTTGTGGGAGATGTTCCAAAAAGGGGAATTTGCCACATGTTTGCCATACGTTGGAATAATCCAACATATTATAAAGGTATTATACCTGCTTTCTTTAGGTACTGACTTAATTAGAAGAGTAAGACAAACAAAGAGAAAACAAACCAACAAACCAACCCCAATATGTGTTTACCCTCTCTCCTCAACAGGATGGCTTCTTTTCATATTTACTTCTCTTTTTCTTTTTTTCATTTGTCTTGTAATATTTATAGTCTTCATTTTCTAGCTGTTTCTCCCTCTTGCTCTCTAGGATCATCTCTTGATTGACCCTCTTCTCTCTCTGCTGTGTCCATAAGCCCCAGGCACCTGCTTTCTATCCCTCCTTCCTTCAGCCATCTCCTCCTTGTGCCCTTGAACTCCATCTTGTSTCTTGATTTTTCTCTCTTTCCTTGTACCCTACAAGATTCCCAGGTCAAGCCCATCTGAGTCACTACAGCAGCTCTATTTTTAAAGCAAGCAGAGGTAGGAGCAGGCCTTCAGCACACATTGCTGTGGGACATGGAGAAAGACGGACATTGTGACAAAGAGCATCGTTACCACCCATACTTCAAAAGTGCTAGCTATCAGGTGATTAACTAGAATTACCTGACTCAGTGGGCCTCGAAGGGAAACAAGTACCCTTTTTTGATCAATGTGAAAAACACAGAGGCAAAAATAAAGTTAACATGATTTCCACCATCTTGAGTCATCCTCTTAGAACAAGATTCCACATTGGAAATGATTACACAAAAATTGCACCATTATTCAACAAATTAGCTGGCAAGAGACACCCAACCCTGTCTGTTGATTTGAGTTACCTAAATAATTTTAGATTTTGTAGTTTTTTTGCTATGTCCTCCACAGAGCTCACACTAAGCGACCTAGATTCTTGATGTCATGTTTCTCATGTAAATCAATTGTTTTCCAACAGATTATAGCTGTGTAATCCTGATGTGAACAGACACTGATAGAACCAAAGAAAGAATCTGAGCCACGCTACCATTCCTGTTAATGAAGCTGTACAAGGGAGGAAGACTTCTGTTTGACCTTAGTTAGCATTAATATTTGTAGAGCTGATAGTGAAAAAATAATTTAACCATGAGCAAATTTGATACAGAAAACAAGAGAGTCAGGCATGCAACTTCATAATACTTTTTAAAAAGATTTTTTGCATTGTAAAGCCGTGTAGAACTAGGGCTTTTGTTTTTCTTCATCAAAATCTGTTTTGCATCAAAATTAAATTTTAGTTCATTTTGGAAGGTGAACTTTTAAGTTGTTGTAATGTTACTTATTTCAGTATAGGTATACGTTGGTATAGATTGAATACTGTTGATATTTCACTTCTAATATTGCAAAGGTGTTGACCACAAGCACAACATACATGTAAAACTGTACAGCAACATCAGCCTGAGAGTCAGTCTTCCAGCAAAGTACTAAACTCCTGTCATTGTAGCTATGGAAGCAACTGTAATATGGTTTAGACACCTTCTTATTAACTAAGCTTACAACCACCTCTAGGGGAGCTAACCGTAATTGTAATCTCCAGATCGGTATAAAACTACGGGCAAATTTAACATTTGGCTTTTTTTCTCTTTCTCCTTGGGGATGTGTGTGTCATCAGTAATAACCACCTTCTAATATACTAATTGAAGCCAATTTTAATCCTTATTAAAGGATTGTTAATCTTGTTAGGGGAGTGTCAATACCGGTCTGGATGATCAATCTCCCGCTTTAGTCAAAGAGATTTTAGAGAGAAATTGAGGAAGTTTACCAGAAGGTCATGTTTACGGTACTTCAACTGCTCTTACAAGCCGATTTCTGTCAGAAAACAGGGACCATTGCCAGGAACGCCTGGAATGTAGTTTTCTTTGTACGTGGCTATGTAAGCCTGAGCGTTCAGCCTGCTATTAGCAACTATTGGACAACAGCTACGTAGTACCGCTGAACACAAAACATAATGCATACTTTTTTCCTCAGCTAGAAAGCGTTAGACTCAGCTGTTATCAGAAATTACTGTGAGCTGCGCGACCGCGCTCCCCTCAGCGCGGMGAGGTTTGTTGGTTCCCTCCCTCCTTCAGACGCGAAACTGCAACGATTGGCACAGAACTGCGTGAGTTTGGCACAGAAGCTTAAAACTGCTATACAGTGACACAAAAACCGCACCTTAAACGCACTGCGTTCACCAGAAGGGGTGTTACTTCCAGACGGCCGCCTACAAAGACCCCCCCCTTCGCCGAGACGGCGGACCGACCGTTGGCGCCAGGCACCGCCCCGCGCGCGAGGGCGGGCGGTGCCAGAGGGCTCGAGGGCGGGGCAAGCCCGCGGAGGGCCGCCGGCGCACGCGCACGCGGGGCACAGAGGTCGCGCGAGCCCGTTTCCCCGGCAACGCTGCCCCGCCTTCCCCCGCTGGCCTCGGCCTTCCCCGGCGCGGCGACGCGGCGCTCCTGCGCTCCCAGGATGCTCCGCGCCCCGCGGGACCCCAGCGGGCGGAGGCGCCGGCGGGAGGTGAGGCGCCATTTTTAAATTCCTCGAACCGGTGGTGGCCGCTGCCGGCTGAGCGGGCCGGGGTGTGAGGGGCAGGGCACAGTTGAGGGGAGGCCGGGCGGGCGGACTGGGGCCTTCCTGCTTGCGGCTTCACCTTGTGGCCTACGAGCTGGGAGGCCCTTCGGCCTTTGCTCCGGCCCCGCTCGCTCCTCCCCTGGGTCGTTAGTTACCGAGCAGAGAGCTGCAAAGCTGGGAAGAGAGGTCGGCAGCCCGTCGCAGAGTGCGATCGTCTTCGTCTTGTGTCCTGTCTGGTGGTAACAGCCTGCTGCGGCCTCCGTTGACTGGTCGTGGGCTGGTGGGTTTGGGGATCACCCAGCACAAGCCCGAGGCGGCAAAGTTCAGGGGTAGGAAGAGCCCGCTCACTGCCAGGCTTTCAGATGTTTACGTTTGCATGTTTTCTTTTCCACCAGTGAACTTCAGCCATATGCAGTTTGAGGATAATGATTATTTTTCTGCACTTCTGGATGTGTGACACCCGTATTAGTGTTGTTCCTCAGACCAAGCTCCTATGTCCATAAGTCATAGGAAAATTAACAGTAAAAATGTCATGGTGACTTACATTGCTCGCTCTGCCTCTCATATTCCACATACTGTAAGGTGCATATAATCATAATTCTGCCTACAGGAGATGTAGGATACATATACTAACATGAGACCTATGCCCTGTCTGAACATCTCTATTTTTAAGTCAATATGAAAGGGAAGTGGTTTTTCAGAAGAGTTTTGGTTGTGGACTATAGAACTATTTGTGACAAGCAGCCATCTGTATGCCCGAGTAAAACTTTGAATGACATTCAAGTGAGCAAAAGTTTCTCATGTGTGTTTGAAGGTCTCTTGTCATGAAAAAAACAGTGGAAAGCATGCATGGCATATGTAGACTAGCTGTTCTTGAGTACAGCTAGATTTACCAACTGTAGCTCCCATACAAAATTTCAGTTTGATCAGTAGCTGCTGTCAGTTTGACTTAGTAGTGTATGTGGCTAAAGCARAAATTTTAATCCTGAGTTAAGATACAACCTTGTTTGTTGTTTTTCACCTAATAATTAACTGTATCTCTAGTATAAGATGGAAATTGAAAGGGTGGTACTGTGTGCCATGTGTAGGGATGGACACTGAAATAATGTATGCTTAATTGTTGTTGGAATTTGTACTTTGAACAGTGTTGTGGAGGAAGTGGTAGTAGTTTGAATGAGATGTCTTCTGTAATGTAGAAGTCATACAGATGTTCTACAAAATTTCTGCACTTAGGCACACAAAGGTATTAAGTGTTTATTTTCACTGGATTCTCTACAGTGATATCTGAGCAGTATCCAGATTATGGAACTTCCTATAATAAAGGTTTTCATGTTTCTCTCTGATTTCTGCCCCCCCTATATATACATATATTTTTTTTTAAGTTGATTACTTTGGCTATTGCAAGTTGCTGATGGTGGATTAGTAGAATATGGACTGTTAAAGTAATGAGAGATATGCTATCATATTTCTCAAATTATATATAGTTTTGTTTTTTATTCACTTGATGTTCATGGGAAGTCTGATCTCTCATGAGTGTGTTGCATAGTCATTTAAGGTAGGATTTGTTTCACTTATCTTTGACTGTCTAAAAGCTAGATATCTAGTTCAAGGCTGTGATTTCGTGAACATCTGAGCTCATGATGTGACAACTCTCTGCTCCTGAAAGGAGAAAGCCTTGCTCCTCCTCCTGCCTGTTTACTTGGCTCTTTGTTCCTTTCTCCTATCCAGTACCAGCTGCCTACTTTCACTGATGATGTAGCTTGTTGGATTTTTCCATGAGCTAGTGTGACTCACTGACCTCACAGAAAAACTATTGAGTGTTTTCTGCTTAAGTGTGTTGGCTTCTTGAGTTAAATCAGTTCATGGAAGGGTCTGATGAATGACAAATCTAGGAATGGAGATGAAGAAAGGAGGAGTGGAACCTCCCATTCCTGGTGACAGTGAGCTCTTGTATTGGATTACAGTTTTTCATTAGTTCATTATCTAGTCTTACTGTAGACTCTTAAGCAGGGATGAGAAGGGGTAGTGTTTGAAGAGTCACTTTCATGAGGCTGTGCTTCCTTTGACTGTCTCACTTATTCTTTCAGGCATATAGTTTATTGTTTCACAAGACCTTGGCTGATTCAATTAGAAAAAAAGAAAGAGCGTATAAAGAGGTCTAGAGTTCTGACAGAAGCAGGCAAATGGATTAAACCATACATTGTGTGAAAAAGCTGTTTGGCTTTCAACAGATTTTACTGAGAATTTTGCTGCTTGAACAAAACATGGCACAAGGCTAAATGCTGTTAGTTTTTTCATCAATGGTTGCAAAATTACATTCATTGTATCATCTAACTGTTTAAAACAGTGTTCAAATATGATAAATTTATGTGTTTTAAATGTGGTTCTGGTATGGAAAGCAGAGCCATGAGTGAGTTATATATGTCACCCAGGTGAATTACCAATACATGCTGAAATCGTGTAATTTGGTTATGCTGGGTAGGCTAGAAGGAAGCCTTGTTGTTGCAAACAACATATAATAAAAATAAAAATTGTAATATAAATAAATAAGGTTATATTTATATATTCATATTTTTCTCTAAATGCAAATATTCTCACCATTTTAAGTGCTTGTAGCAAACAAAAGGTTAAAATAACATAGCTGAAAAATCTTGTAAAAGATTTACAATGTGTAGATATAAAGGAGAGAGAGATGTGAAGTAGGTCTTTAAGCAATGTTTCTCTCTATGAAAATAAACAATTGGAGAAGAAAGGCAAAACAAAGGTGATTCTTGGAAATGTAATTGAGTTACTTCACTTAGCTAGATATTCTGCAATAAATATTGCTATTTTAGCTACTGAGTGTGCATTTCCTAGGTTTCAGGACTCTGCACCAATACCTTTATATGTATACCTGCACAAAATGATGTTAAGATTTCATAGTATGAATTCAGGGCAACTGATACAAGTTTGCAGTTCTGTAACATGACAAGATTTGGCAAATATATAGGTGGAGAATTAATTTTAGATATGATGTGGGTTTAGTTTCTTTAAAGTATGTTTTATGGTTCTCTACTTCTTGAACAGATATCCAAGAGAGGACGAAATTTTAACTAGTGTTCCTTTTTTTTTT